>PVIJ01020405.1:0-20998 GCA_004024925.1 Scalopus aquaticus | reverse complement strand
ATAAACAGATGGGATTATATCAAAATAAAAAGCTTCTGTACAGCAAAAGAGACATTAACCAAAACTAACAGACACCCTACCAACTGGGAAAAGATCTTTGCACACAATACATCTGATAAAGGACTGATAACAAAAATTTACAAGGAACTCACACAACTCAACAAAAAAAAAGCCAATAACCCAATCAAAAAATGGGCAGTAGAGCTCAAAAGGCACTTCTCCAAAGAAGAAAAGCAAATGGCCAACAGATACATGAAAAAATGCTCAACATCATTTATAATCAAGGAAATGCAAATCAAAACCACTATGAGATACCACCTCACACCTGTGAGGATGGCACACATTAAAAATACAGGCAACAACAAATGCTGGAAAGGATGTGGAGAAAAAGGAACTCTCTACACTGCTGGTGGGAATGTGAACTGGTCCAACCACTATGGAAAGCTGTATGGCGATTCCTCAAACTGCTAAACATGGAGCTTCCATACGACCCAGCAATCCCACTTTTGGGAATTTACCCAAAGGATACAAAAACACTAATCCGAAAGAATACATGCACCCGTATGTTCATTGCGGCACTATTCACAATAGCAAAGGTATGGAAGCAACCCAGATGTCCAAAAATAGATGATTGGATCAAGAAGATGTGGTACATATATACAATGGAATACTATTCATCATGGAAAGAAGATAAACACATGCAATTTGCAGCGACATGGATGGAATTAGAGGGGATCATACTCGGTGAAATAAGCCAGAAAGAAAGAGAAAAATATCGAATGGTTTCACTTATAACAGGACTATAAGGAAACCAAATAGGAGAGAGACACTCAGCGGGGGGGGGGGGGGGAGGAAAGGAAAAGGGCACAAAATGGAATAGAAAAGAACACAAGGGACCATGGAGATGGATCACGGGTGAATTGGTGGTGGGCTACCCAAGGGTAAACAAAATGTAAAAGACATAAATAACAATAAAAATATATATTTAAAAAATAAAATAAAAACATAATGTGATATTACTATATACCTACCTAGCTGGATAAAAATTTAAAAAATTAACAATACCAAGATGATCTCAATCAGAAACAAACAAATGCCTAACAGATCACGTCACTGCTCTGCTCAAATATCCTTCAAGGGCTTCCCCCTGGCTTCAGGGTGATGTTCAGCCCTTCAAGATGACATCTAACCTCTTCAGGTGGCACACAGCCTCTGAAGTGTTTCTATCACTGCTTTCCCCACCCCAACCTATGCTGCACCAATACCAAACTTCTTGCTGTGCCCCAAATTTGCCATGTGCTGCCCAGGCCATTTTCTGTGAATAAAGAAAATCTCCAACTATCTAGCCAACTCATACTCATTCTTCAGACAAAAAGCCCTTCTCCATAAAAGGGGAAAATTCCTCCTGACTGGGGTCTGTCCTGCATCCAGAAAGATCTTGCCCATTCATGAACACATAAAACAGAATTGTGCTTTATTTTGGTGCCTTGACATTGAGGTGACGTTGTTGGCTGATATTGCCCCCCCCACACACCCGAGCATAGACAATAGGCAGTTTGCTGCTCTCTACTGCCCTCTGTTGAAACAAAATGAGAAAGGTGAGTCTCCTCTTCAGTACATGCAAAAACCTGGAATATGAAAGAAAAGGACAAGTACTTTACGTTTTTATATCATTTCTTGAGAGTAGGAGAGAGTTAAAAATAAGGAAACCAAACTTCAACAATTCAACAACCCAGAAATCAATAACCCAATTTAAAAATGGGCGAAGGACTTGAAAATACAGTTCTCCAAAGAAGATACATTAATGGTCAACAAGTATATGAAAAGATGTCCAACATCACTAATCATTAGAGAAATATAAGTCAAAATCAGTCATAATTATGATTGGGTAATGAATAACATAATTAGGAAATCTGAGGAAAAATCTGAAAGAAATTTAAAACAGCTATTGATATAAAGAAAATACTTAAAATGCTCAAATATTCTATTTCTTAACTGATAATAGGCATTATTAAATAAGAAAAAGTAAATATTTTTAAATATTATTGAAGACAATACATGTACTGAGTTCAATGCCCTAGAAAAGCTATTTTTTCTAAAAGTCATGATTTACATACATAAAATAAGTACTACATATGCTTCAAAGAAACTCTTCATTAACTATCAGTAAATTGAAATTACTAAGCAATATTTTTGATGTGTATAAACATAAATTAAGAGCAAAAGAATAACAAAACAAAATTTAAATGAATTATGTGGCAAAAAGTCCCAGAAAAAAATCTGAAAAAAAAGAGAATAAGTGAAATAAAGAGAGAAATCTGAACCATAATTACACACACTAATAAAATAATGAGCAAAAGAACACTGTATCTTTAAAACCTAAAATCAAACACTGTCAAAATACCCATAATTAACTGATAAACATTATAAAATTTAACTTCTTATAATCTAAAAGTTAATCAAAGTTTATCTAGAAAAATGAACTTGAGAAAAAGTCAAGAAAATGTTGAAAAAGAAGAGTAATAACTGGGGCCCACAGATAGAATACAAAAAAATCCTTTAAAAGAGCAACAATTAAACAGAGATTTTGATAGAAAGATGCATTAGTGGAACAGAAAAGAGAGACCTAAAGTAAAACCAAATGTTTAAACATGAAGGCAATTGTGAAGGTAGCATTCAACACTATGGGCAGAGGCACCTAGAGCCATCAAACCCAAAGATCACTTCCAAGTATTACCTTCACCATGTATACCAAAATTGAACTCTGGAAATATCAGAATTAAATTAAAATTTATGAAAAAAAAACAGCATAGATGGATAATTTTTTTAACTTGAGATAGGGAAGACTGTGAGTATGACCCAAGAGCCAGTAGCTACAGAGGGAAAAATTTATTTCACTTGTCAGAAATGCAAGTAAAATCTATGCAATTTTTAAAAGCTAATGACAACTGAGAGAAAATGTGTGAGAAATGCATGAAATTTATAATATTCAAGATTTCTTTCAACAAAAGGAATAGAAAAGTATAAGGAAGGATATTTCTCAGACTCACTTAAAGAACAAAAACAAATGGACCAAAAATGTACAGAGTTTATACTCACTGATATTCAAAATGTTGCAGATTCCATAAAGAAAATGGAATATTTATGTAATCAGTAAGAGGATAATAATGGTCTTCCCAGACATTTTCAGTCATAATGAGTTTGCAATAATCTTTATAGGAGACGATGTATCGAAGATCTGAAAAATTGTTCCTAAAAGCCATTTGACTCAGTCTCTACTGATCCTTCCAGGCTTTTTTGTACCTTTGACTTAATTAGCCTTTGTGAGACCAACACAATTACTATGTTTAGAAAAATTTGACCACATGCCAGTTACTTTACCTGAACCCCAATATTAAAGCCAGATGGAGAGGAGAGAAAAGCAGGGAGGAGCTTTGGTAAATCAGCCATCACATAAAACGCAGCTTGGTGGGTACCTCAGCATAGGAAGGAGCAAGAAGGAAACCAGTAGTCTCCTTGGAAGACAAGTTCTCTGGAGTTCATTTCTTCACCTCATCACCCGGAGACTCCCAGAGCAAATCTGCATTTATTTTCTTCTTGCTACAGGTTGGTTTATGACCTTTATTACCTTTAAGACCCAGAATCTTAATGGGATTTTTAATTTTTTATCTTATTCTGTGCAATCACTATTAGAAAAATATCCTCATGTTCTATGCAGGCAATCAAAAGAAACAGATTAATTAATATGAAATATTCACAAGGGAAGGAAAAACAGACCAGAATTTTTCAAAAGAGCAACTCATTACCATTTTCTGCAGAGCAGAAGGCATGTTGGGAAAAGTGTCCACTGCATACAAGAAGAGATTTGAACTGCTGATGTTTTATGAGCTTTTCAAATGACAGACTCAATAGACAGATGATGGCAAACTGGAGTTGAAGGGGAGCTCTGGAGGAACAAGGGGATAAGAATGATCAAGGACACACCTATAATAAATGAGGCACAATTTGTGTTTGTTTCAACAGCCAAATACCCTGAAGAAAAGAATTTGATTAGACAGTTCTGACATCTGAAAGGTGGTGTTTCAAGCAAATTGACATATACTTATGGAAACATAGTAGCCTTGGCATTATAATGTAAAATATTTGGGTCCACTTTTCAAATAATAGATGTAATATTCTTTATCAATGTGTTTCTGCAATTTCTGCTCCTTGTTTATAGAGATTCATTCTACCATGTGCAGGCTAGAACGTTGGCTGACATTATGATCGGATAAATTTTTGAGAACCTATGCATTCACTGATGTACTCGGGCTGGAGTGGGTTATTTAGTGCATGCATGGACATTAGGTAAATGCATTCCTTATAGCTTCTCCATACATTTCAAGTAGTAGCAACAGAGAGTGGTACAGGGTGATGTAATAAGTCTTAAGAGAATTTGCCAAGGAGCTCTAGATTGAAAAATAGTCTCATATTTTAATAATTTCTCTAATCCTTTAGGATATAGACTACATAGAATGCAGTACAGAATTCCCTTCAACTTTGCCTTCAATTTGGATAGATAGCAAAGATACAAGGAACAATATATATCCCCAGATGATAAAGTGTCATCTCTTATGAAAACTATTACCCTGCGGTTCAGCTGAGTGGGAGAGGATGAAACATTATTTTGTAAGAATATGTAGGAGAGGAGAGAAGTAGTGTCCTTGGAGGCACTTACAGGTGATATCTGTTGATACTGTGACATCATAGATTATTTATTGCTCCATCTTTTGAAAAAGCTCACTGTCTGATCCCGACTACTGACACATTCTGACTCTATGTGATACTGTTGAAAGTAAGTCCCAGCCTCACTATATCACTTCTACCCTTTCCACATGCTCACAGTGCTCCCCTTGTTTTCCTTCCAAAGTTCTGCATGTACCTGTGCGATTCTGCTTAGAATGATCTTTCAGAAATATACATGGCTTGGTCCCTCACTTTCTGCTTAAATGTGTAAAGTAAGCCATTCTCTATTATATAAAATAATACCCTCCCTAGAATTCCCTTTAGCTTTTTCCCAGTCCATGTTATCATTTACTACACAGTTCTCTTAGTCTATATTCTCTGGCTCACCGTGTGCTCACTTATTTGCCTAGAGTCTTCCTCTTTGGAATGTTCTTTAAGGAATCGTGTCTGTTCTGCACAGTTGTATCTGCCCCACTAAAGCCTTGTATGATACATAGTCTGTAACCAATAAATACTGATTGCATGAATGAATGGCAGAAAATCTCTGGTGTGAAGGTGTTTGAACTACTTTTCTAAAGAACACTTAAACCTACATAGCTCTCACTGCCCCAACAAGAGTGACACCTACACAATGAACTCTGCCGCAGTTTCCTTTTTATGGAACTTGAAAACTTATCATGGGGTAAAAGTTCTCTGGTCAAAACAAAAGGTAAGCTTTGAAATAGCATGAGTATTTCAATCCCCATGAGTGTCTCAACAAGGTGAATTGAAATGTCAGCATTTCAACAAGGAGAGCGCAGAAGAGGAAGAAATTAAGAGTCAGTATGGGCAAAGTGTGCATGGAGAGGTGTTTCAGTGTGTGTGTGTGTGTGTGTGTGTGTGTGTGTGTGTGTGGTGTATATGTGAGTGTGTGAAAATGCATTAGGTAAAAAGAGCTGTAGAAACATATACATGAAACGAAGTCATAGGAAAAATTTAAGAGTCAAACCTTTTTTTCAAAAAGACAATCTGCTCTACTTGAAAATGAGAAAGCCTGTGTGAAGTAGGAATTTCTGTTAATCAATGACCTTACAGATTTGAGTGAACCATTCCTTGAATGTTTTATCAAATCATTTTAAGAGAAAACTAAAGATCTTGCATTAAATGGACCAAGTACAAAAATCTGAGTTTTTCCTCAGAAATTCCTGACACAAGACACAATGCCGGGCAAAAGAATCGCAGTGATTGGTGCAGGGGTCAGCGGATTAGGTGCCATTAAGAACTGTCTGGAGGTAGGGCTGGAGCCCACCTGTTTTGAAAGAAGCAATGATATTGGAGGACTGTGGAGATACGAGGTAAGTATGAGGTAAGATATGCCTGTGCCTCTATATGTGTGACACACCTTTTTCCCTATCTGGGAAACTTGAATGCAGATTAGTGCACTAATTTATCATTCAACTACCAACATAATTATTTTTATTAGTACCTATCTCTGTGCATTGAAGCCCCATCCTTTCTTCTTCCCAAATAATGTTCAGCCCTCCCTCCCTTCAGAGTCTACTTTAAATTAGTTAAGTATATTCTAGTTCTAAAAAACAAAAACATAATAGTGCTAATACACTTAACAGAAACTGTGTGTTGTGTAGACTCCAATTATAACCTGAACAGTGAAGATAACATGCCTCTCAGGATTAGATTAAGTAATGTATAGGAAACACTCTTTATAAACTATAACGTACCGCTAAATGCCGAAATATTATGTGCCTCTCTCCATGAGTATAGGTGAGTAGATCACAGATACTAACAGACTGGCTAAGACTAGAAGGGAGTACATCAAAATGTTCAAAGTGATCCTCATGATTGATATTCTTCCCTGTAATTCTCTATACGATTATATTAAGCATGCACAGCTTTTGTAATTAGGGAAAAATTTGCCAATGTAAAGGAAAGATAAAAATCTAATTCTAATTATGCTCTGTTCTTCACTATCATCACTACCGACGGCGCAGAACTCTTAGTACTCTCTGCTAGGATGTTGACCCCACAAACTCTGTGCGTAGAGGGGAAGGCCCACCTTAACTCTTCTGTCCCCTCATACATTTTTCTTTGCTTGTACTTTCCATCCTCTTTTAATGTCCTTCTGTTTGTTACCCAAAAAATAATTTGCTTTTTTGTTTGTATGTTTTGTTTTTAATTAAAGCAATATTGCATTATAGCATTAAATAAGTTCAGGTGTGCATCACTGTAAATCATTGTCTGTATATACTACCTTGAGTTCACCACTAAAAGTCCACTTTAGCCTTCACCTTACACTCCACCCATTTTACCCAATGACCTAATGCCTTTTCCCCTTCCCTTTCGGTAGCTCCTAATTCGGTCTTACAGTCTAGAAGTTTATTTATATTTTACTTAATTCATTTATTAGTTTTCTTTCTTTATATTCCACATAAGAATGAAATGATATAGCATTTCTCTTTTTCCATCTGACTTATTTCACTTGGCTCAGTACCCTCTAGGTCACCTCCATGTCCTTGCACATGGCAGGATATCTTCCTTTTTTTTTTTTTTATAGCTGAGTGATATTCCATTGTAGAAATACATACGCATCTTTACCCACTGATATACAGATGGGCACTTTGTTTCCAACTCTTGGCTATAGTAAATAATTTTGAAGTAAACATGGGAGGCATAAATCTCTTCAGATTAGTGTTTCAGTAATTCTTCAGGGATACATGAATCATATGGAAATTGTATTTTTACTTTTTTGAGGAATCTTCATTCTGCTTTCCATAATGATAAAACAATTTACATTTGTATCAACAGTGTAAAAGGGTTCTCTTTACCACGGAGTCTCTTAGTGAAAATAATGAAAACAGACATTCTGTGCTTGAAAGAATTATCACAGAAGCTATCTAATTTGACATAATTGAAGGGGTTATTTTTTGACTGTTACTTTTGATACCCATTCTTTTTATTATTTTATTCATTTATTTTTATTTATATATTTTTACATATTGTTCAGTTTTTACCATGTCTAATTTCTTCTCTCAGGTATTGACCCCATAAAATAACCACCACCAAGACACCGTGAACTATCACCATAGATTTTTGCGTTCTTCCCTCCCATTTGACCCATTTCCCTCCTCCCTCCCCTCATGAATGTCTCCAGTTAATAGTTTGACTGCTAATTTAGTCTTTTTCTTTCTCAACCCTTGTTCAGTTTCCCTATATTCCTCCTATAAGTGAAACCATACAATATTTTTCTTTTTCCATCTGACTTATTTCACTGAGCATAATCCCTTCCAGCTCTGTCCATGTTGCTGTGAATGGCATAAGTTTGTATTTTTGGATTGCTGAGTAGTATTCCATTGTGTATATATACCACTTCATCTTGATACGATCATCTGTTTTTGGACATTTAGGGTGTTTCCATATTTTAGCTAATGTAAATAGTGCTGCAGTGAACATAGGAGTGCAAGTGTCTTTTATATTTAATATTTCTGTGTCCTCTGGGAAGATTCCTTGTAGTGGAATTGCTGGGTCATATGGTAGATCCATTTTTAGTAATTTGAGGGTCCTCCACATGGCTTTCCATAGTGTTGGACATGTTTGCATTCCCACCAGCAATTGAAAGAGGGTTCCTTTTTCCCCACATCCTTGCCAGTCTTTGTTGTTGTTAGTTTTTTTTAATGTGGGCCATTCTTACTGGTGTGAGGTGATATCTCATTGTGGTTTTGATTTACATTTGCCTGATTATAAGTGGATCATTTTCATGTGCCTATTGGTCAACCATATTTCCTCTTTGGAGAAGTGTCTTTCTAGCTCTTGTACGCACTTTTTGACTGAATTCTTTATTTTGATTTCATTGAGTTGTATGAGCTCTTTGTAAATCTTTAATATCAATCCCCTATCAGTTTTAAGGAGTGCAATATTTTCTCCCATTCAGTAGGGTGTCTCCATTTTTGTTACTGGCTCTTTTGCTTTTTAGTTTGATGTAATCCCATCTGTTTATCTTTTCCTTCATTTTCTTTGTTCTGATATTCGGAAGTAAAATACCTCCATTCATCCTTTTTCCAGTCAGGAGCGCCTTGGCTCTTTGACAATTGTTGTGGTTCCATATGAATTTCATCAATATTTGTTAAATTTCTTTGAAGAATGTAATTGATATTTTTATTGGAATTGCATTGAATCTGTAAATTGCTTTTGGTAGAATGGTCATTTTGATAATGTTAATTCTGCTGATCCAGGAGCAGGGAATTTTTTCCATTTCTTTGTATCTTCTTCCATTTCTTTATCAGTGTTTTGTAGTTTTCTTTGTATAGGTCTTTTACCTCCTCCGTGAGGTTTAGTCCCAGACATTTAATTTTTTTTTTTGGTACATTTGTGAATGGGATGGCTTTCTTGATTTCTTCATCTTGAGATATATTATTTGCATATAGAAAGGCCTCTGATTTTTTGTGTGTTGATTTTCACTTATTTTATTTACAATAATTTTTTAACTTAGGAAATATTTGGATACCCTCATACTTTGATACTAAAAGCCAGTGATTGTCCTTTATTCTTGGTAGGAGAAGACTGAAGATGGCCGGCCAAGTATCTACAGATCTGCCACAAGCAACACATCCAAGGAGATGACAGCCTACAGCGACTACCCATTCCCTGCTCATTTTCCCAACTACATGCACCATTCCAAAATCATGGAGTACCTCAGGATGTACGTCAGACACTTTCACCTCATAAAGCACATCCGGTTTCTGGTAAGTGGTCAGAGACCATA
Source organism: Scalopus aquaticus (assembly GCA_004024925.1). Taxonomy (NCBI): domain Eukaryota; kingdom Metazoa; phylum Chordata; class Mammalia; order Eulipotyphla; family Talpidae; genus Scalopus; species Scalopus aquaticus. The sequence goes on along the minus strand of PVIJ01020405.1, from coordinate 11,517 downwards.
TGGCACTGCGGAATCCTCCTCCTAGAGAGAGGAGCCAGGCCAGAGCAAAGCACAGAGAAACCTCCACTCAGCCTTGGGAGCTAGCTTTCCCAAGTCTCCAGGAAAGGCAGCAAGAGCTTCTCATTTCACCTCCCTCAGGAGAGAAGGATGGTGGGTTGACTGTTCAAATGGTATTGGCTCAACACTAATCACCCTCAGGATGACAGCTGAGAACAAAGTGGGCCATGTCTCAACTTTAAACATAGGGAAACCAGCTTAATGGAATGCTCTTATGAAATCCCAGAGAAGAATAGGAATAGTCCATCTTACTGTCGAGGTCAAGAATTCTTGGACTGGAGGGCAGCTGGGAAGGGTGGTCACGAATCAGTTTGTCTCATTCCCAGACAAAGGTATGCAGCGTGAGAAAGTGCCCAGACTTCTCCTGCAGTGGACAGTGGGATGTGGTGGTGGAGACTGAAGGGAAGCGGGAGTCCTATGTCTTTGACGGGATCATGGTGTGTACTGGCCTTTATTCTGAGCCTGTCTTGCCACTCGAGAACTTTCCAGGTATGTCATAACAAATGCGAAGGCACTGATTTCTTGAGGTTTTACCATCGTTGCTCTTGCTGTCTTTGAAGAAAATTTATCATTCTAAAAGTCACCTAATTTTCAAAAGCAATAGTATCTTCCTGATACTTTGCTCTTGCAAAGAACATCCAAACTATTCATGCCATTACAAACTGAAAATAAATATTGCTAATAATACTACCAGTTCTAGGCTATTTTAAGAGAAAAGTGCTATATTTTACCACAGTTGAAAGGCAAAATATGGGGAAATGTTTTGTATTGGTAAGAGTGTGCAGTAAATAGTAAAATCAAAGCAGCAGACAGCATATTTAAATTTAGCTTTATTCCTGAATGCGTATGTACATGTATAACATGATGACTATAAATCACTATGTACTAGTGTCATGATGCATTTCAGAGACCATATGGCTGCATGTATTATTTGAAAGACTAAGTATGCTGATATAAATAATGGTGCAGGAATGACTTATCTGCAAAAGGTCTCCCTGCTTATTGCTTGAGGTAGGGTGTATATTCAATCTTCCGAATATACGTGTTTCTGGGGTTCTCAGGATCCCCCCATTCTACTGCTTTGAGTGTCTGTTTACCAATGCATAAGAAGATAGAGAGGTTTAAAAGAAAGGTCTATTATTTATTTTGTCAACTAGTTCAGTAGAGATTTAACAATTCCTGTATTCATTCATTCAAAATTCACTCATGAATTACCTACAGAGCACCGATTGCGTATCAGTGCTGAGAAGAGAACAAAACGAACAAAACACTGGTAGGTCCAGTATGACTGAAGTAGAGGAAAAAGCAGGAAAGAGATGGTGTCAGAAAGTGAATGGTAGGCAAAATCAAAAAGGGCTTTCAAGGTCATTGTTTGGACACTGGCTTTGATTTTGAGTGAGACAGGAATTGTTGGAAGGGTTTGAGTAGAAGAGAGGCTTGCTCCAATCACCTTGGAAATGATATTGAATGGAGGCAGGGAGACCAGTGAAGAGGTTTTTATAATCATTAATGTAAAAAATGGTGGTGGTTTGGACCCAGGAAGTGGCAGTGGAAATACAAAGTGCTTGGATCCTGAGTATAGTTTGAACACAGAAATAACAGAATTTACTGATGGACCAGATGTCAGATATGACTGAAGGAGAAGGTCCAAGGATAATTCTAATGTTTTTTGACCTGCAAGACAGAGTTGCCATTTCCAAGATAGGGAAGGAAAAGCAGGGTCTGCCTGTATATGGAAGAATGATTTAGGCCACAAGGCAATGAGATCCCAGAGTTCTTCATGAAACATGGAAGAGGGTGAATGGGAATGAAGACAGTCAAAGAAGAGCATTAAACTAATTTTTCAAACACTTCCTATGTTCCATGAAACTCTTAAGGGATCTGTAGGAATCCAATATGCTAGATAAAACAGTTTCCATTTTTTACATCACAAATACAACTAGTGGTGAAAAACTGAGATTTGTGCATAAGTTTGTTTGACCTCTGCGTCTCCTCCCATATTGACCAGGGGGCAAAACTTCATTTTGGGATAGAAGAGAAATATTTTCTCCTGGTAAAGGAGACAGAGGAGGAGGGACAAAAACACAATACTTTTTAGGTATAGAGATAGTCCTAGGTGATTCATAAAAATGAAAGAGAGGGAAAAAATATCTCTTGGGAATAAGAGGGAAAACAGTGAAGCAAGGGAAGAGAAATAATTGAAAGAGCTTCAGGAAGGAATTTCATGTGGATTCTATCCTACCCGTGGGTCATTGAACTTGGCAATGATGGGATTTGGGAAGAATAATATTACATCCATGCCAAGAATTTACTAGGTAAGGATCAAAGACCTGCTTCCAGGGAATAACTAAAGCTTTGGAACAGATTCTGTAGGAGAAAAAGGAACAGGGCCAAGACCAAACCACAATCAAGACAGTCCAGTGTCACCAGAGCAGCAAAGAAATCCTATGTGCAGATTCCAACATTGTTTAAAAGATGAACTACTGCAAAATCCCAACCAGCTTTTATGATTCTGCCATATGAGATTTCTGCTAAACTCAGACCAAGATTTGTGCTCTTTTCTTCCAAGAAAAGTTGAAAGTCCATACACCTCTCAGCTTGAGATCTTGTGGCTTATATTGGAACATTTGTCATGGTAGGAGAATGAGTGAATAGGGACAGCAGGAAGGGTGTACTAAACCCAATAGAGGTGGAAATCAGCCAGACATGGATGAACTTTGGTTTGAGAAAGCAGGACAGGGAGTTGGGTCCAAAGCAGTTGTTGTAAATAGACAAGGAAGTTGTGTTACCTCAATAGGAGCTGAGTTCCTCTTTGAAGGCTTGTCAGAATATAGATAAGCAAAAAGAGATATGATCTTTTTAGAAACCTGGGAATTTGTTTGAGCATGCAATTTGTGGTCTAAAACAACACTGTAGATGGATTCGTTCTATCAGGCGATCTGAGCACCACCTACAGAACTGGTATCAGTAGGCTGGCAAGTGAATCTAAGTAGAATGGTCTTTGAGTTCAGTAATAAGCTTCAGAATATGCCAGCAGTTAAAATAAAATAAAATAAAATAAAGACCATGTGAACAATTCTGTTCTTGACCACAGGAATCAAGAGGTTCAAAGGTGAATATATCCACAGTCGGGAATACAAGAGTCCAGAGAAATTTCAGGGGAAGAAAATCGTTGTGGTCGGTATTGGAAATTCTGCAGTTGACGTGGCAATTGAGCTCAGTCATGTAACCTCACAGGTTTGGTTCCTAAAATTCTCTTTCCTGAGGTGCAACCTGCCCTGTGCCCTCTGAGATGCATGCACTGTGTGAAATGTGTGTAGTGTGTGCACACACTGCTTCAGTCCTGAGAGTTAGCCACCCCTGAAACTGCTTGCTTGGTAGACATCTCAGCAATCCATCCCAAAAGAAAATTTTAAAATTTGAGAATCAAATAAATAGTTCAAAGCTTAGTGAGTGATGTATTGTTTGCTTTTACCAGAGCATCCAGGTTTTATCAGTTCAGTCAAGAGTTTTAAAAATCAACATACCAGGAAACAAAAAGTTCTTAAGCACCATTTTTTAAATTCCCTCTATTTTTCACTGACGTTTCACTTCACACGCTCTTACAATTCAATTCCTTCATGCAAATTTCTAGGGACATGAATTAACTAAGTGATCCAGATACATTACACAGTCATTAGCAGACAAGTGGAATCTTATGTGTTGATTTATTGACCGCTACCTTCTTGCATTACTGTGTTTCTGAGATTTTAAGACTTAAGAAATTGCAGGCATCAACTATTGCTCTGGAGAAAGTAATCAAAGGGGTGAGGTGCAAAGGGAGGCTTGGGGAGACCCTAGGACATAGCAACATGTAGATGTATCTGTGTGTGTATTTGAAACTGTATAAATGTACTCTTGAGGCTAAAAAGGCAAGAGAAATCTTTGTCCATTTCTCCTCATGAACCAAATGACATATATCTGAAGAGCTGAGAACAGCATCTTATGAGAAGAAACAGTTACATTATGTGGCCCTATTGTTCACTTACTTGAATTCTCTTTTAGGTGTTTCTCAGCACAAGGACAGGTTCATGGATTTGGAACCGGGTCGGGGATAATGGGATGCCCATGGACATTACTCTCTTCACTCGTTTTAACTCCATCCTTGAAAACTTGATGCCTAGATTCATAGCCAACAGACAATTTGAGAATAAGTTAAATGCCCGATTTAACCATGATGTCTATGGTTTGCAACCAAGACACAGGTATGATCTAGGGGTTTTAAAAAATAATTCTGCCTCTGCCTTTTGGAGTTAGCAGGTCAGACTTGAACATAAGAATGGTATAGAGTTCATGTTCTACCACCTTGAAAATAGATTACAACTCTCATAGTTAAACATCATTGTTGCTTCTCTCTTGTGTTTCTTTGGACTATTCCATTCACATTAGAGGAAAGAAATTGATCTTTTGGAATGTGTGGTGGCTTCATCATCCCCACCCTTCATGTTTTCAGGTTCCTTTCACTTCTTTAGACATGGTGGACAAGCAGTAGATGGCATGTTTTGTCATAAAAATCAACTCCATCAGGAATCTGGTGATAACTCAGTGATAAGATGGAAACCCAGGGTAAAGGATGACCTTAGAAATACAACACCTGCTTTCTGTGCCTTGATCAAATCTCTGAGTCCAGAAACTATGGTTTGAATGGGACTATATCACTTACTAGCTATGTGATGTCAATTTACTTAACAACCTTTGTCCCACTTTCCTTGCACCTAAAATGGGGATCACATTAGCACCGATGCAGAGGACTATTTTGAACATTAAAAAAAAAGGCATGTATAGCTTCTACCAGTACTCAGCACATGGCAAATACTTTGCTATATTCTTAACTTTCCAACTGTATTGAAATTCTTATGGGATTTCAAATTATAGATGTGACTGAGTGATGACACAGAGAGGTCATTGCCATTGGGAGAAGAACGTATTACTTGCATTTCCTGAGAGATGGGCCATACTTCTCAGGGACATGTAGGGAGCAGTAGGTGTGGTCAGGAGAAGCAGGAGTGAGAGGAGAGATGTAGTCACAGCTTGTACTGGGTTTCCATGGGAAAGGCACAGCAAAACACAGTAAACAGCTGAGGACTGGCTAGTGTGAACAATTTCATCAGACTGGTACCTGTGTCTAGATGGTTTAGAACAGGGGAAATATTGGCTCAGTGTTTGAGAGGTACATGAGGAGGTTTCTGGGGTTGTACTGAGAATTGGTTAGTTTGCAGATAAAAAATGTGCTGAACCCTTTGCTAGTCCTGAAAACTGGCTAGCACTGAAAGGAAAAGACTCTCCCCAGCCAGCAGGCTCTTTAAGATGTCAAAACATCATAAGATAAAGAAGTAATAATATAATTAATTCATTACGTCCAGTTTCTAACACTCTAATGACTGAGAGTGTGACCATCCAACAAAGGTAACGAATTCAGAAGGAAAGATTTTAGAAGATATGGAGAAGCTGACTGATAACATATGATTAAAAAAATGTATTTGGGATACTTGTAGGGTATCCCGACAGAGACGGGGCAGGCATTAGGAAAGATGATTCTCAAACTCACAGAAGTGGTTAGGTTCAGAGGCATCAGTCCTCGGATGTCACTGAATAGAGAAGAAATTGTAGGGAGTCAAAGATGACCACCAATTGTGTCAAAATTAAGTAATGTTGGTAAAATGTTTTGAAATGGCATGTAAGTTCTCCAAATAAAATAGCAATGAGAATATGATCTAATTTTCTATTTCCAACATCAAAACATGGCCATTGATTTTCAAAATCTCTCCAAATATTGTTTTTAAATAAGTTAGATATTAAATATCACTGGCAATAGCTTATATTCCAAATTTCAAAATCTTCTCTTTGCATACAATAAACATCAAGAGATATGATTAGCAGTCTGATACATAATGCTTAATCAGTGAATAATTTAGAAAAAGATAAGGGGAAAAGATCTTTTCTAGAACAAAAATGTAATTCTTTCATTCATTTTGGCTCAACTAAATAGTATTTTAAGCATTTTCTCAGCTCAACTACTCTCCAAGAAGAGTTAGATAAATTTTTCTGGACTTCAACTTTTACTCTTCAGATTTCTGAGCCACCAAGCCACTTTCGGTGATGAACTGCCCAATCACATAATTAATGGAAGAGTTGTGATGAAAACAAACATAAGAGAGTTCACTGAGACATCAGTCACCTTTGAGGATGGCACAGAAGAAGATGTTGATGTTGTGATCTTCGCCACAGGATACAAATTCTCTTTTCCTTTTTTGGAAAATGACCCAACAATTCTGGACAGCCAGTGCACCATGTTTAAATATGTGTTCCCGCCTTTGCTCGAGAAGCCAACACTAGCTTTCATTGGTATCCTCCAGCCAGTGGGCGCCACCATCCCCACATCAGAAATCCAGAGCCGATGGGCTGCTCACATATTCAAAGGTATGTGCTGGCCTTATGCATATTGAGAAAAGTATCTGCAGATGGTGTGATTTCAGGCGTATTGCAAAGGTCTTCCACTGCAAAACACACCTAAAGTAACCTTTACAGTTATCTGAAAATCTGCAACCTGAGCTTTGTTACTTTGGTGTTTGACCACTATTTAATCTTTAGGATTTCTGCATGAAACTGAAGATGAAAACAGCTGTAACTTGAACTATCACCAAAAGACAACTCATTAGCAAGTAATCCTTTAAGCACAGCACGGAGAGAGTAGAAAATATAGATAGAAAGTGAGACCGGTAATATATAGAAAGTATAGTTAGTATAGAAAGTATAGTATAGTATAGTATAGTATAGTATAGTATAGTATAGTATAGTATAGTATAGTATAGTAAGACAATAGAAGAAATATCTCAACCTACAGTAAAGTGGGAAAGAACAGTTATCCTTCTTCTTGAGGTTGCTAGTGTCACTCTGGAATCAGTCTTTATCAAAGGGAAGATTTTGACCTGTCTCTCCAGTTCAAAATATAAAGAAGACAATCAGTCACAGTGTAACCAGAATTGCACCACAACTCACTTAAGAGATCAAGGGTATTACAGTCAAATAAAGGCAGAATTAAATTCTACCTCCTCCACATACTGGCAGATGATCTTGACATGTTGCTGGATAATACAGTTTGTTCAATTGAATGGAGTACTTACAAGGTTTTTCAGGGTTAGCAAAGAATGAACAATTACGCACCTTAACCTTTGAAGGTATTCAATAGGTATTCCATAAATACTGATCAAATGAAGAGGGACCATTTTTAACAATTCTTTATTCTTCTTTATAATATCATTGACTCTAAAAATGAAAATACATGAAGGAAGACAGATTGGAAACCCACCTTTATGAAATTATGCCAATTGCAGTGTAATAATTCTGCACATTGGTTTTCTTGTCCTTTAAAACTTTTATCAATTTATATGAAACATTCTGTGTTTCTGAAAATATAAGAAGGTATCTATACAGGAATGAAGAACATTTATAGAAAGGGGACACTTGAGTTAAAATGGAAAATTAAGAATAAATGTTTCTTTAATGAAAACAATCAGAAGACAGCAAGTCAACATTAGTAGTTACAATACATACTTGTAAATTACATCATAACATGAATGAAAAGTGTAACTTACTATCTAAAGAGAGGGAAAATGAATACCCTAATAATGAGACTACACTCATGCTACTTTGTTCCTTGTCCGTTGGGTGAGATCCTTTCCATCCATCTTTGTGGGCTTGAGGTCAAGATGTGAACTCATCAGACATGTGTTCCAAGGGCATGATTTTGCACGTGCACCTGATGAAACAAGGAGTGGAGACCAAACCTGAGAAGCTCCTGGACCCACCTCCCCCTCTCCCATGCTACCTCACTCATGATGTTCTACCAAACTGTCTTCTCAGGGTATCCCGTTACTCCTGAAATCATATCTTCCCACTAAGATTTGTCAAATTTGGAACTTCTTTCCTAGGATTGAACAAGTTACCTTCAGTGAGCGATATGATGGCTGATATAACAAAGAAGAGGAAAAAAATTGAAACAGAGTAAGATAACTTCTTGCTGAAAGTCAAGGAAAAGTGTTTAGGTGCAGCTGTCTGCCTATCGAGCGCTCTTCATATTTTTCTCATCATAGATCTGGGTCTATTTGCCTAATGGGCTTCCAATTTTCAACCTTTCTATTTCCTCTTACCTACGCCTAATGTCATATATGGGATGTTTATGGATAGAATGAATCTGAATAGTCCACTAAGCAAACATCAGAATTTGGGTTAAAGATACACTAGATACAACATATAACTATGAATTTATGTCAGATCATAGCCTTATAAATGTTAAGCATGTGAAAATATAAGATGACATTAAGGATTATTTCATTCTTTTAAGAAGATGAAATGATAAATCTTTGTGGAAATTGAGTTGGCAAATCATTACCAAACCCAATTAAATTTCTGACAGGATTTCAGAAGCTTGTAGGTTGTGCCAAATCCTCTTAATGGAAAATTATTCTCAACTATTAGGGTTGGGGAAGTAATTCATTTTTATTCAACATACATGTTAAGAACTTAGAATGCGAATGTCACAGCATGTTCTCAAAGATCAAAAGGCTTATCCTAAGAGGAGTAACTTTGCTTTAAAAAAGGTGGCTCAGGAATTGAATTTCAGTAATACTGAAATACATCAATTAATACATCAAATTAACCACACACACCTAAATAACTGGCCTGCAAGATTCATATGTCATAGTCCTCACCACCAGTTTACCAAAATGAGATGATCCTGAATGAGAATCAAATGCATGACCAAAGTATAGGATTTAGGATGAGAAGAATAGCATTCATGAGACAAAAACTGTCTGAAACCCATTTACTATCTTGTAAGGTTTTATCTCCCACTTTTTGGAGAAATCAATACTTATTCTTCCCCACACACACAAGATTATCCCTTCATGCAAGCTTCATCCAATATTTAGAAGTTAACTGTGCTCAGAGGGAGGGATGCAGGGGTCACCTGACTTGAGGTTTCTGATTTGCCAACACTCCGGTTTCAGGTTCCTGAATAACCCCCGGGACAAGCGCAGAGTGCCGTACGTCAAATACATGGACGACGTTGCCTCTGAAATCGGGGTGAAGCCCAACCTGTTCTCCCTCCTCCTGTGGGATCCAAAGCTGGCTGTGAAAAGTTTCTTTGGACCGTGCACATCGTACCAGTACCGCCTGCAGGGGCCAGGCCGCTGGGCTGGGGCCCGCGGAGCCATCATGACCCAGAGCGAGCGCATCATCAAGCCCCTGAGAACCCGCAGCCTGGCCTGTGCACGCCCTCGGCGTTCGGTGCCTTTCTGGCTCAACAGTGTCTGTGTCGCCCTTCTCGTCTTTGTTCTCACTGTAGTGGTTCTTAAACAATGAGCCTGTGCTCACCACAGTGACACATGCTAGTTAAGAGTTTGTGCATGTTTGTGTTTATCGCTCCGCTGGGATTAGACTAGTGCCGTGAATTATCTGATAATTCCAGAATTTCTTATACACATGTATGTGGGCAAAATTGGAGATTCTTCCACAGACATTTCCAATGAAGTAGTTTTCTGTAAAACTTTACTTGAGAAGGATGTATTTCACTTTTTCAACATAACACGTGATCTCAGTTATAGGCGATTTCTAGACCTCCCTATATAGTGAACACATTTTGTCAGCAACTTGCAATTGGCAATTCCTTGTCTGTCCATCTAAAACACAGGCTAGGGAAACTGTCTCTTTAAATAGTCCAGAAAAGTTAACAATGCACAAATGTTTTTATCAAAATGTTTCCACTAAGGTCATATCTATGTAGGTACTAAGATGGCAGTTTATTTCAGGTATTATGAAGGGTTTTCTTGGGTTGTGGAGGGTGCCATGAAGAGAGTAAGGAGAAATAGGGCCTCCCTGGTGGTAGGATAAGGGTCCAGTTTGATCCTTTTGTGTGTGAATATCCAGTTTTCCTAGCATCAATTATTAAAAAGTCTATCCCCATGCCCCATTGTGCATTCCTGGGATATTTTTCAAAGATTAGTTGACTCTATGCATGTTTTAATTGCTGGATTCTATATTCTATTCCCGATATATATGTTTGTTTTCATATATATGTTTGTTTTGATTATGATAGTTTGCAAAAGACTTTGAAATCTAGAAATACAATACCTTCAGGCTTGTTCTCAATATGCTTTGGCTGTCTCTGTGTATGTCACATCCCAGGGGTTTGGGGTGATGGTGGGGTCTAGTACTGCCCTTTCTCAAGAAATGTAAAATAGGACTACCATATGATCAGTAATCCCACTTCAGGATACTTACCTAGAGACTGAAAACACTCAAAAAGATACACGCAGCTCTCTCTATATGCAGTCCTCTTGCAATTGCCTAAGTAAAAAGAAAAAGAGAAAGATATCTAATACGCAATGTGTGGGTGAATAGAACAACCTGGAATGCTCAGGGAGTGGCCACAGCACAGCATAGATGAGTGAATCACAGAGATGAATCTGAAGATGTGATCTGAGGACAAAATTGGAAGAATCCTTGTCTCCACTCCACTGGCTGAACTCCACTGGTTGAACTCCATTAGAAGAACCCTTGTCTCCACTCCACTGGTTCCAATGAAACAGAAACAGAGCTCCCTACACCCCGCCTCTCCTCCACAACATTCTGTCTCCCAAACTACTACCCTGTCAAATTTCAATGTCAATCTGGTCACATCATCCCCCTGCTTAAAACTAAACACTCTTTTTATTGTTTATGGAACTTCAAACTCCAACCTGTGTCAAAAGTTTCTTTAAAAAAAAAAAAGAATATATTTATGCATAAAAGAACTGGGGTCTAAGCCCAAAGGTGCGAGGGGATGGGGTTAGAAGACTCACCAGAGACAGAGAGGGGAACAGAACAGGCGGATCCACTGAAATACACTGCTGAGGGGAGCAGTGGACGAGTAAGGAGAGGTCTGCTGTGCAATGTGGGTCAGCTCCCTGGCTGGGGCTCTAACTCATGCCGCAGTGGCTGGTGATAGCTTGATAGCGCTGAGACCTTAACCCCTGTGCCACCAGGGAAAACCCAGAAGTTTCTCTTTTATAAGTTGTAAGTGAAGTGAAATTTTCTTTTATTAGCAGTTTTCTTTACTTTATTGATCCAGAAAGGCAATATTAGAAATCAAATTTAAATTTGATACATTTTTCCACTGTCCCCATATCGCACACTAAGCACACTTCTAAGGAGATTCATCACAAGAATAAAATCACATAAGGAGACTACTACCTCACACCCTGCACAAAAGTCAACTCAAAATGGATAAAGGACCTGGATGTAAGACCTGAAACCATAAAATGTATAGAAGAAAATATAGGCAAAACTCTACATGACATACATCTCAGCAAAATCTTCAAAGTCTCATCCCTCAAAGCGAAGGAAGTGAAAGACAAGATAAACAGATGGGATTACATCAAA
>PVIJ01020404.1:0-21005 GCA_004024925.1 Scalopus aquaticus | reverse complement strand
TTTTTTTTTTAAAGATTTATTTATTTTTGCATACAAGCTGGGAACAGGCCAGGTGTGGGGCGGCGAGAGGGTTCACCAGAGACAGAGTGGGGAGCAGAACAGGCAGATTGATGGAAATACACTGCTGAGGGGAGCAGCGGGCGAGGCAGGAGAGATCTGCTGCACCATGTGGGAATCTCCCCGGCCGGGCATCGAACTCGCATTGCCGCTGCCGACAGCTCCACAGCGCAGCGCTTAACCACCGCGCCACCAGGGAGGCCCCTAAGATTCTATTTTTTAACCAACAGTAAATTACATTTTGCTTCATTTACAGAGAACTTGGGGCAGAAAGGTCGTGTCTGGAAGACAGCACGCAGGTGAAAAGCACCAAGGAGACACCTGTGACAAACACGGGGTGTTCTCTGAGCAGAGTGAGCCAGGAGCCCCCAGGGTGGCATCAAGGAAGAGGCATCTCTCTACTGCCCCTTCCGGGGCTTATGCCAGTTGACACCTCTGCCACCAGCAGCAGCCATCACACCACATCAGCCAATGCCAAGAGTGCATCCTGCAAAAGCTCCACAGCAGGTGAGATTACATTTTAAAATATTCACCGTATGAAACAAAACCCAGGCTGACCATTCCCAGTTCTAGAAGCACGATTCCAAATTTAGGTCTTCAGCCAGGACTTCTTATCTGAACCACAGGCCCATCTGTCCTAAGCCTAACAGCGCCACACGGCGCCTAATGGGTACCTCAAGCATTCTAGGAGCAAATCCAGGCTCCAGATATTCTGCCTCAGGCCAGCTCCCGCTACAGGGTCCCCTTTGTCTTCCATTTCTACTTGGGCTAAAAATACGGGTGTTATCTTTGTCTCGTTATATTTTCTTACCCTCACCCCCATATCCTGTCGATCAGCTGAGTTTGAGACCTCTATCTGCAGAATATTCCAGAACCACTGGAATATGCCCCTGCCACTGCCAAGCCACTGTTAGCTCTCCCCTAGGCTATTGCAGTTCCCTCCTAAGTGATCTCCCAGCTTCCATCTGCTGTCCTCACCCACTTCAGGCTACTGTCTCAGCACTTCCTAAGAGATCCTGTTGAAACATAAACTTGCTCCTGTTACTTTGCTTGTCAAACCCACTTGTAGCTTCCCCTGTCAACAGTGAAAACCAGAGACCGCACTACCGCTCACAAGTTGCAGCAGGATATGGTCCTTTTAACCTCTCTGACTTTAGCTCTTTTGACTCTCCCCTGATCATTCCACTCCAGAGACACTGGCCTTTCTCCTGTTCACAGTCCAGGCATGCGCCGACCTCAGGGCCTTTGCACTTGCTGTTCTTTCTGCCTTGACAACTCTTTCCCCATTGCTTGCTCTCTTGCCTCCTTCAAGTGTTTATTCAAAATTCCCTTTCCCAACAAGGACTTCCCCAGCCACCTTGTTTGACATTTCATACGTCTCCCCATACACAACATTTCGTATTTACTTTCCCAGCTTTGTTTTCTCTGCTTAGCATTTATCGTATCTTACGTGGCATAACTTTTAATATTTTTTATCTTGCTTATCACTTGTCCCTCCCAGTGGAATGTAATCCCTGTGAGGACATTGATTTTTATGTTGTGTTTACCCCGTAGCCTAGCATCTAGGAAAGGGCTTGGCACATAGTAGGTCCTCGATAAATATTTAGCGAATGGATGGATGGGTCCCTGCTTTAGATCCCTTCCCGATCACCTGTGCCTGAGAGGCTGATGACAAATCAGCAGTGGCTTCTAAGCACCGTCAGTAAGTTGGCACTGCCAACAGAAACTGTTCCTTCTATACTCTCCATTCCTGGCATGCGGGACCTGGGAACAGCGGAGAAGCTGATCCATATCTCTGACTGGGAAGGGAGACAGGATTAGGTACTAGAAATTAGAGGAAGGATGTCTCCGCCCGTCTGCTCCCAGCAGCAGAGGCTGCGATCTGCCTGGCAAGTTGCCTGCTCCCAGAAACAGGATGTGTCCAGAGAGGAAGTGACTGCAGACAGGAGGGGGAGCGGGAATGCCCTGTGCCTGAGACAGAACACTTGAGGCTAGTCATTCTGGAGCCTTCCAAGGATCCATTCCTGGGGGATGAGTAAAATCCACTCCATGGTCCCATGGTGACTCACTCTGTATCTCGGGGAATTCGCAGCCGGTCCCTAAGTCCCTAAGACAGGACGAACAGGTGTTTCCTCCTTTGTGGTTCCCAGCCTGGGTGACTGGATGCTGAAGGGAGAGGATGCCCACGCCAAACCCACAGCCAGTTCTGGGGGGCTGTGAGACTCATCTGCTCCTGTGGCGTGTCTCCCCAAGGATGATGAGCACGGGCCGGGAGCGCTCAGCCAGGCACCGGGTGTGGGTACAGTGTCTGCCCCCACCCCCTCCACGGAGGAAGAACTGAGCGGAGAGAAAAGAGCAATTGTGTCCAAGGTTCTGCAGGAACCATCAGAGGGAGCTTTCTAGCAAGTGGTGTTACCCAATCTGTCTTTCTTGACTTGAGGTCAGAGGTTAGGCAGTCTAGAAGGTCATCACCCCAGGGTCTCTCAGGAAACCTGCCTTCTGTGTCTCCCCCAGGAGTGGGCAACAAGACAAGTGCGGCCTGACCAAACCCCGGGACCTCACGTGCTGGCTCCCTGGAGGGGGGATCTTCCAGCTTCACCAAATTGGTAAAAGCCTCAAGAGCATGGAGGCTGTGGCCCAAAGTCTTTGTCTGCAGCCAAAAGAGAGATGAACCCTTGGGTCTCCCTGGTGGTGCAGGGGTTAAAGTTTCAGCACTATCAAACTATCACCAGTCACTGTGGCCTGAGTTCAATCCCTGGCCAGGGAGCTGACCCACATGACATAGCAGATGTCTCCTGTCGCCTGATGTTCCCCTCAGCTGTGGATTTCATTCAGTCTGCCTGTTCTGCTCCCCACTCTGTCTCTGGTGAATCCTCTCACCCCCTGTACCTCTAGCCTGCACCCCAGTTCTTACATGCATAAATAAATAAATATTTTTTTAAAAAAAAAGAGTGATAAACCCTTCCTATAGTCGCTCTGCCTTGGTGGGCTCCAAAATTTTGGCCGAAGGGTATTAAAGTCAGAAAACCCATACCAGGAAACTTTTCATGAAAAACAACTTGACTGGCCTCCCCGGTGGCGCAGCAGTTAAGCGCTGCGCTGTGGAGCTGTTGGCAGCGGCGACGCGAGTTCGACGCCCGGCCGGGGAGAATCCCATATGGTGTGGCAGACCTCTCCAGCCTCGCCCGCTGCTCCCCTCAGCAGTGTATTTTTGATCTGCCTGTTCTGCTCCCCACTCTGTCTCTGGTGAACCCTCTCGCCGTCCCACGCCTCTGGCCTGTACCCCAACTTGTATGTATAAATAAAAAATAAATCTTTAAAAAAAAAAAAAAGAAAAACAACTTGACTGTTTAAGAATCACAAACACAGGGCTCAGCATGGAAATAGGAAGATGCATCACTTTAAGTCCCCAGAACAACAACAAAAAAGCCCAGAATGTTCTCCCCACACTCCCTGTGACCACAGCAATCTCCAGACAAGTTCTGCACCTCATGTTTATGGTAAAATGCAGCTGAGCTGCTCAAAGCTTGGAATGTTGTTATGTGCATTATGAATATTATAATAAAAGCCACAGTGATGTTTTTCTTCCTCTCTGAAAGCCCAAACAAGCATCTTTAAAAGCTTGTCTTTGATAAGAGGTTAAAGAGAACAGGAGGTGTTACCCTGGCAGGACTGCTTCTAAATTATTTACTTATAGAAAAGAACTCCTGGGCATCCCTGGTGGCACAGCGCTTAAGTGTTGCGCTGTGGAGCTGTCGGCAGCAGAGAAGCGAGTTCGATGCCCGGCCGGCTGGGGAGATTCCCACATGGCGCAGCAGACCTCTCCTGCCTCGCCCGCTGCTCCCCTCAGCAGTGTGTTTCTGTTGATCTGCCTGTTCTGCTCCCCGCTCTGTCTGTGGTGAAGCCTCTCGCCGCCCCACACCTCTAGTCTGTACCCCAGCTTGTATGCATAAATAAATAAATCTCTAAAATGTTTAAAAGAAAGAAAAGAGCTCCTATGGTACAAAGCAGCCTGCAACCTACTCTTTTCACTTAAGCATTTCTTCATGTCAGTATGCAAACATCTACTTTCTTCTATGCACGTACTGTAAACTAAGAAAAAAAGGGTCTTCATCCTTCAGAAGGCGCAGTATGGAGTGTGGAAGAGATGGAATAATTTGGGGAGTATCCTGGAGGCAGACCCCAAAGCAGGCATCTATTTAACCTTGGGCCTCTGTTAAACACTGCACAGGAGGCTCTCACCACTTTCGTCCTCTGTCATGTTAAGCAGAAACTGGTCCATCATGTGATCTTGCCTCCTCTTCTGCAGGACACCCAGAAAAGTGGAGTGGATGCTACCTCTTAGCTGTCTTGAACTTGTCTCCCCCACAATTTTTTCTCTCCTTCAACCTTACTTTCTAGAAGTTGGAAATGGAAAGCATGTTGATAAAATTATTATTCCTAGGTGTGAAATAAGAAATACTTTAAAATGACTTAATATTAAATAACAAAATAGTGAATATTTGCACATCACCTGGTAATATTCAGAGAAAACCCTAAAGAATCCACTAAAAAAAATTATTGAAACAAGTCAGTAAAGTGGCAAGTTACAAAATCAATTTACAAAAATTAGCAGTGCTCCTATATGCAAACAACTGGCTAGAAGAGAAAAAAATGGAGAAAACAATCCCATTTACAGTCACATCAAAAATAAATACCTAGGAGTAAACTTAAAGAAGGTGAAGGACCTGTACAATGAGAATTATAAGACAGTCTTGTTTTTTTAATTTACTTATTATTACTAAAGTGCCATTGTTTTACATTGTTGCTAGTGTTTTGACAGTAAAGGATTTACCCCCCTCGGGTGTAGTCACCACAGCTATAAGAAATTCTTAAAAGAAATAGGAGACACAAGGAAATGGAAAGCTATCCCCTGCTCATGGATTTGAAGAACTAAAATTGTTAAAATGCCCATTTTACCCAAAGCAATACACAGATTCAGTGCAATCCCTGTCAAATTTTCAATGGCATTCTTCAAAGCAATGGAGCAAATGCTACTGAAATTCACATGGAACCACAAAAGACCCTGAATTAAAGCAATTCTGACTGCCAAAAAAGAGGAAAATGGTGTATTACACTTTTGTACTTCAAACTATACTACGAAGTTTTGTAGTCAACACAGGATGGTACCAGAATAAAAATAGACACACAGATTAATGGAATAGAATTGAGAGCCCAGAAATAAACCTACACTTGTATGGACAGTTAATATATGACAGTAGAGTCAGGAGTACACATTGGAGAAATGAAAGTCTCTCCAGTAAATGGTATTGGGAAATTTGAACAATCACAAGCAAAAGAATTAAACTAGAGCACTACCTCACACCATAAACAAGAATTAACTCAAAATGGATTAAAGACTTGGATATAAGATTTGAAACATTAAAATACATAGAAGAAAAATGGTAAAATGCTCCAAGACTTTGGCTTCAGTGATGCCTTTGGGGACTGGACTCCAACTGTCAGGGGAAAAAAAGCAAAAACAAATAAATGGTACCACATCAAACTAAAAAGTTTCTGCAGAGCAAATGAAATGATCATAAAACTGAATACACCCAATTGAGTTGGAGGAAATATTTGTACATCATACATCTGACAAGAACTACAGAGAACTAATACAACTCAACAAAAAAATAAACAGCCCAATTAAAAAATGGGCAGAGGCGCTACAGAGACTCTTCTTCAAACAAGACATACAAATGGCCAAAGGGGGGGTGGGGGGAGGGGGAGGATAAGGGCACAAAATGGAGTAGAAAAGGACACAAGGGACCATGGAGATGGATCACGGGTGAATTGGTGGTGGGTTACCCAAGGGGAAATAAAAATGTAAAAGATATAAATAACAATAAAAATATGTATTTATATATATATATATAAATGGCCAACAGGCACGCAAAAAAAAAAGTTCATCATTGCTTGTAATTAGAGAAATACAAATCAAAATGACAATGAGATATCACTTCACTTCTGTGAGACTGGAACCATATAAAAAACAATAACAATAAGTAATAACAATAAGTGTTGGAGTGTGTAAAAAAAAGGGAACCTGTGTACCCTGTTAGTGGGAGTGTAGACTGGTCCAGCCCCTATAGAAAACAGTATGACGGTTTCTCAGAATATTAAAGGTGGATCTACCATACAACCCAGCAATTCCGCTCCTGGGAATCTGTGCTTGCGAAAACACTAATTCAAAGGGCTATATACACTCCTATATTCTTTGCAGCACTAATTATGGAAACAAACTAAGTGCCCAATGACAGATGAATGGATCAGGAAGATGAGGTATATACACATAATGGAATACTATGCAGCCAATAAAAAAGAACTCTTGCCATTTGCCACAACATGGATGGAACTGGAGAGGGTTATGTTAAGCCAAATAAGTCAGAAGGAGAACAACAAATACTGAATGATATCATTCATGTGGAATACAGAGAAACAAAACAAAGGGTCAGAAAATCAAAACCAAAACCAAATCTCAGAGGTCTAACTGCCGAAATGAAGCTACCAGGGGGGAAGGTGAGGAAAGGAAGCAAAGAAGGGAGGAGGCCTACTGGACTATGGTGAAAGATTGTGGGTGTTTTGGTGGTGGGTGTAGTGAGATAACATATATCTGTAGAGATGTGAACCTACACACCCAAATCATACACAAAGTTATAAACCACCATTACCTCAAAAAAAAAATTCAAAACTACCAAATCAACATCTGGATTAGTTTTCAAGTCTCTCTGGCTTTGTTACTAACTTTCTTTGCAGCCTTGAACCTGATATTTAATTTTTCTAGACCTACAACAGTATCTGGCACATTAGTAGGCAAATTGGTATTTGCTGAATGACTAAATATTGGCTCCTAGTAAAAAGAGCAAGATAGCACTTCAGCCTTTCACAGAGTTTCAATTTTGTCAAGTACTTTTTTTCCCTTCAGTTGAAACAGCAGAGAGGATGATTTGTTGTTCACATGGTACATCCAGCCACAGAACTAGTTGGGGATGTCACAGGGCAAAGGACCAAAGGGGCTGCTTTGGTAGGAGCCAGAGGGGTCTCTCCAAGGTGGGTGCTCAAGCTCCATGGAGACAAGATCTAGACAGCAGCCTGCAGTCCAGAGATGGGACCAGCGGCCCCGGCTTCGCCTTTTCCCATCTCCGCTCTGTGGCTCCCGCCGGTGCCATCAGTTTGCCTGGCCCTCTGCCTCAACTCTCTTCTTTTGCACTTCAGCCCAGGCACTCGTCTTCTCCCTAGGCTCTCATGGCACAGAGGTTTCTAGAAGGCGGTGCTGAGGCCAAGAGAGCTGTCAATTACCTTAAGAAAATGAAATTTTCATGGATGCCAAGTTTAAAAAAAAAAAAAAGCGCAGTAAAGAACCTTTCTCCCTGGTAGAGTCACCAGCCCTCTCGGCTGGCCCCAGAGTGTGGGTTTTCCTGGGACGTGAGACTTTTGAGTTTTAAAAGCAGGAATAGTCCCAGGAAAACCAGAGGGTTGATGGTCCTATGCCCAGAATCATAGGGGAGGGGAAGAGGAGGGGTGCATGATCAATCTTTTTATTTTTTAAAGATTTATTTATTTATACATACAAGCTGGGGTACAGGCCAGAGGTGTGGGGTGGCAAGAGGGTTCACCAGATAGAGTGGGGAGCAGAACAGGCAGACCAGAAATACACTGCTGAGGGGGCAGTGGGCGAGGCAGGAGAGGTCTGCCGCACCATGTGGGATTCTCCCTGGCCGGGCATCGAACTCGCAACGCGCGCTGCCAACAGCTCCACAGCGCAGCGCAGCGCTCAACCGCCCAACCACTGCGCCACCAGGGAGGCCCCCCACGTGACCAATCTTGACTGAGTTGCTGGAGATCCCCTTTTCACAGTCCCATCGAGGTCAGGTCAGAAGTTTCCAGAAGGCACAATTGACAGGGACTCTCCTTACTGGGGCTGCTTAGGTGCCACGCCCAGCCCGAAACAATTGGCAGGGTCAGGATGGACGTCTGCGGGGCAGAGAGCAGGCACCGGGAAAGGGGCAGCTGAGGACGGTCGTTGTGTTCAGCAAAGCCTTCAGCCTCTGAAACCTGCCAGGACTGCTCCCCAAAGCCCAATGTGACTCCCCAAAGGAAGTGGCTCCCGGGCCTCCCCCACCCCAGTCTGTGGGATCAGGAAGAGGGTCCACCTTCGAGAGGCTTTTACTCTCACCTGGGTGTTAGCACCTCAAACGAGCGAGCGGAGCTGGGAAGGAGGCTGGACCCCCAAGGAGGAGCCCCTCACAGGCAGGGCAGACTCCGCTCCATCTTGGAGAGCGACGGCTCTGCCAGGTTCCGGGACCAGGATAAAGTATGTTTAAGCAATATGTCGGAAACATTTTCACATCATACATTCCACATGTTGTAATCCAGCCCCCCGAAACCTTTCCAGGAGAAAGCCTCTATGCGCCAACCAGTGGGTCTAATTATTAATCTGGAAACACAACAAGCTCACCACATTCCCTGTGTCTTCAGGCTTCCCGGACATTCCATGGTCCAATTTGTTGTCCTTTTTTTCAGTTTAACAATTAGACCTGTAATTTCAATTTAAAGGCACTTTACCTGAAAATAGAATGAGTGTATTATTTACAAATGCAAAACATAAATGATCAGCTACATAAATAAATAGAGGACAAACAATAAATCTCTCAGGTGGAAGAATTCCAAATAACTGATGGCGATCACCCACCCTCCAGGAAGGGAACAGAACTCCCTGGTCCTGGGCTCGGGCTGCATCATGCTTCCTTCCACTAGCAGAGGGGAGAAGCGAGAACTTTCGAGTGGCCAGACCTGACAGCAGTGCCTGAGTCAAGCGCTCCGAGAGTTTGT
This sequence comes from Scalopus aquaticus, assembly GCA_004024925.1. Lineage (NCBI taxonomy): Eukaryota > Metazoa > Chordata > Mammalia > Eulipotyphla > Talpidae > Scalopus > Scalopus aquaticus. Next base: position 12,077 of record PVIJ01020404.1, on the reverse strand, counting down.
CCTGTTTCCCAATTTTGCAGACACCTTGTGGGAAGCTGTCTGGTGAGACAGAGATCTTGGTTCTGAGCCCCAATCCTACTCTGTGTACCTTGGGGCACTTAACATCCTTGAGCCTCAGTTTCCTCATCTGTAAATGGGAAGAGGAGCGAGGATTCAGGGACATCTGCCCAGCCCATGCAATGTCAAAGTGCTGGAGAAATCTGGTTACTCTGAGAGAGTGTGGGGGGTGCCAGAATGGAAGGTGGGGGGCATGCCACCACCCCCTCACCTAGGCAGTTCCTCACATCCTCCCCGTCCACCCCGCTGTTCACTCATTTTCTGCTAACGGCGGCTTCCAGACGCGCTGGGTCAGGCTGGTTAGGGGGTGGTTTGCACAAAGCTCTGCTTGTTTGCTTTACAGGACCCAGAGGGCACACTTTACAGAACACAATGTTCATGCCAGCGGCTCAGACCACAAACCCACGAGTCTGGATGCTGAGACACTCAGGAAGTCGAAAGGGTCGTCTCATCTTCAGAGGCCCAGCCCAGCTCAAGGGGATGACACGCATCAAAAGGCAGGAAGTCCCTCCGAGTCAGCCCCGTCCAGCCCCCAGACACTGGTTACCTTTATGTGGTCGCACAAGAGGCTGAGTTCTCAGGGGGTTTAGGAGGTCTGGGACCTTCAGGGTGGGGTGGAGCTCGAGCCTGAGAAGCGAGGCCACCACAGGAAGTCGGGCTCCTCCACTGCCAAAAGGGGGACTCAGAGTTGGGGGCCCCAACCCCGCGACCTCGTGGGAGAGGTAGCATTGTGATTTGTTTTCTTCCCTCTGTTTTTTCTTTTTCTTATACATTCTTCAAGGGAGTATTCAACATGCATTGAAGACCCCTGGAAGAAGTCCCCAGAAAAACATGGAGAAGAGTGGGTGACTTTCCTTCGGGATCAATGTATCAAAAGCCTGGGACACTCCTGGCCTGTTGCTCTGCCCCTGCCGGTGACGCTCACCCCTGGCTGGGTGGTCCAGCGTGCAGGTTCCCTGTCCTGGGCTCCCCCCAGGAGCTGCAAGGAGGGATGGCCGAGGAAGGTCACCGTGATTCATGGGGATCCCCAGCACCCATTGGTCTCATGGAAAAGAAAGAGACACTCTCAGGGGCCAAAGAAGCACCTTCCGAAGGAGGGAGAATAAAGCATGCGTAGGGGCCTGCTGGCCTCCTATCAATTAAGCACACAGGTGACCCCAGGAGTAGTGCTCCGGGCAGAAGCAAACCAGAAGGTGGAAGTAAAGAAAGGGCAGCAGGAACAAGACGGGGAGAGACAGGCAGAGGGGAAGCCGAGAGCGACCCGGGGACAGAGGCCAGTGACCTCAGATCTTCGGCCAAAGCCCCGCTCTGGGCCACTGCACGCTGCTAGGCGACTTGCTGTCAAGTTGTCGGGCCCCACATGTTCCACAGAGAATACGGAGCTGGGGGCGGGGAGGGGGGCCCTTCGCTCAGGATCCAGGTAGGGAGTAGCTGTGGCAGGATTTGAACCCAGGGCTAAATGCCGGCAATGTCCAGGCTTTATCAGCGAAGGTCTCAGAACTGCAGGCTTTGGGGCCATACATCACTCCTGGCTGCTTTCACTGTTTATGATTTTAAAGATAATCATCACGTAAAAGAGAGTTTTAAGGAATAAAGTGAAGTGGACATATACCGGCGTGGTGTGCTAAACAGGAAATGGATTTGAGTGCTGTATCAGAAAAACAAATGAACACAGACTCAAACGAGCTAAGTGTCTCTGGTCCTTCGCCATGGGGATCTAGGCGCTTTCTATCTTGTTCCTCTTTCATTCCAAGGCTATGGTGCAAAATGGCTCCGCTCTCCCATGTTCGCATTGCAGCAGAAAGAGGAGGAAGGGGAGAGAGCCGCTTTCCTTTAAGGGGACAGGCTGCGATTTGAGTGCACAGTTTCTCCTTATACTTCCGGACTGTAACATAGACATAATGGCCTCTTCCGGGGTGGATGGATTGCAGGTTACCCTAACAAGGCGGCTGCTCTGACCCTTTGGGCAGCACCTGGCCTGGGGGTTCTCCAGCTGCTGGCAGGCTGGCTCATCACCCCACACACCATTAAGAGTGCCATTTTCTGTGGGTGTCATCATGTGCAGAAGTTGGGCCACACTGACTTACCACACTGCAGCTCGGGCACAGAGTCTGAAAACAGGAAACATTCTCGCGGCATCACATGGAGGAAGGTGGACGTGAGGACAGGAACATTAGGACAAGCTCCGTCAACTTCAGCAAAAAGCTTTCTGTCCCTGTATCTTCAGTATAGGGACATTTCTCCGAAATTAATCACAGCTGGGGAGACTGGTCCTGCTCCATCCGTTACCTAGAAAATAACCACAGAGATTCAAAAATCCTAAGCTATATGTTTGCCAAGTGAATTCGTTAGGGAATCAAAAATAAATGAAAATCATCAGCTAAGATTTATCTCAGGAATTCAAGGATGATTAAACATTAAAATGATGCCGTGACAACGACGACGACAATGATCAGTCTTTCGAGACACACGCTCGTCCAAGTCCTGCATATTGGCACGACCCCCCTACCCTCCTCCCTTCACCCCCCTGCATCCTCCCATCCTGCTCTTTGTCCTGGAGACTGACCTGTGAGGTCCTCACCCATGGCCCTCCTCATCCAGGCACCTGACAGGCTCAGCCAAGGGTGCGCCAAAAGAAGGAAGGAGGGCTTCCCTGGTGGCGCAGCGGTTAAGCACTGTGCTGTGGAGCTGTCGGCAGCGGGGACACGAGTTCGACGCCCAGCTGGGGAGATTCCCACATGGCACAGCAGACCTCTCCTGCCTCGCCCGCTGCTCCCCTCAGCAGTGTATTTCCATCCATCTGCTTGTTCTGCTCCCCACTCTTTCTCTGCTGAACCCTCTCTCCACCCCACACATCTGGCCTGTACCCCAGCTTGTATGCATAAATAAATAAATCTTTAAAAAAAAAAAAGGTAGGAAACAGGGAGGAGCTCACCGTGAAGGAGGTGATCCTTCTAGCTGCCAGTCTTGGAACTGGCCACTGGCCAGCTGTACCTCTTGATGGAGCCCACAACTCCTGCCAGCAGCCCTTGCCTCTCTGGATTTCAACATCCACTCCTGCCCAGGCCCTTTCAGACCAGGCACAGTAAAGTGCCTCTGGGAAGCTGCACTGTCCTCGCTGATTCCCTCGTCTTCCTTTCATTTAGCACTATCAAGCTATTGCAGCTGCAGCACGAGTCCGATCCCCGGCCAGGGAGATTCCAATATGGCGCAGCAGACCTCTCCTGTCTCACTCGCTGTTCCCCTCAGCAGTGTATTTCAGAGAATCCGCCTGTTCTGCTCCCCACTCTGTCTCTGGTGAGTCTTCTCACCCCCCACACCTCTGGCCTCCATCCCAGTTCTTGTATGCATAAATAAATAAAATAAATCTTAAAAAAAAAAAAACAAATGGGACCTCCCTGGTGGCGCAATGGATTAAGTTGCAGCCTGTGAAGCTATCCACAGTCACTGCAGCACGAGTTCAATCCATGAACAGGGAGCTTCCCACATGGCGCAGCAGACCTGCCTTGCCCACTGCTCCCCTCAGCAGTGTACTTCAATCAATCTGCCTGTTTTGCTCCCTGCTCTGTCTCTGGTGAATCCTCTCACTTCCCTGCCACATCTGGCCTACACCCCAGTTCTTGTATACATAAATAAATAAAATAAATCTTTAAAAAAATGACAGAGAGAAATGGTAATCAGTATCCCGACTTGTAGGGATCTGTAGTGATGGCCCATTGGTGAACAGCCTGGAAAGACGCTACCTGACACAGAAGGAGGAAAATTTCCGGGACTGGGGCCAGAAATCCAACTCAGACAGCCATAACTAGAGTGAATGGCTTCCTGTGCAGCCCCAGGCCCCCCAGGACACAGCCCAGGTCCTGCTGGCTGAGGGAGACTCTTCAGGAGAGGTCCGCAATTGCTGCCATAGGTTCATTTGGGGCTCTCCTTGCAAACACCCCATAGAGGGTTTCAGCAGCAGTTACCAGGGTGGCTGGGCACTGGGAGAAAATAAGCACCCAGGTTTTCTAGGGGTTCTTAGAGATCGGCTCTGAACTGATGTCTCTGGAGACCCAAGGCACCCCTGTAGTTTATGGAGACCATGCAAGGCTGCCAGTGTGGATGGTGCCCAGAATGAGAAGGCTCCAGTACAGGCTACCCTGCCATAAAGCTGCGTGACGCAGCAGCCCCCACAGGCCCAGCAGCTTCTCCGCTTGACAGCGCGGCATCAACAAGTCCCAACAGGAGAGTGACAGATTGGAGAAAGGTCATGCCCTCTCTACCAATAACCATGATCCCGGGCCTCCCTGGTGGCACAAGGGGTTAAGTCTCAGCACTATGAAGCTCTCAGCAGCCACTGTAGCACGAGTTCGATCCCCAGCCGAGGCTGGGGAGCTTCCCACATGGCGCAGCAGACCTCTCCTGTCTTGCCAGCTGCTCCCCTCAGCAGTGTATTTCAGTAGATCTGCCTGTTCTGCTCCCCACTCTGCCTCTGGTGAATCCTCTCACCTCCCCCCCACACACCTCTGGCCTACACCCCAGCTCTTGTACACATAAATAAATAAATCTCTTTTAAAAAAATCTTTGCTCCCTTTGAAAACAGCTTCTGGTTTGCCACTGAGTCCAGGCAGAGGTGAACAACTGATCATCAGCCACCAGGAGACATGTGACGTACTCAGCTGCATTCAGGTGTTCTGGCACCGTGCAGAAAGTGCAGTGTCTGGATCCAGGCCTGAGCGGCCCCAGAGAGCACGTAAACTATATGACCAGGGGATGAGGCACTCCTGCCACGTCACCACCTCTCCCTCCATCACACCTGTGGGCTCATGGCAATTTCCCTGTGACCAGTTAGCAAGGAGGGTTAAGAGCCTGTGGGGCTGGTTTCTGGATGAATCAGTGCTGCACTGGCTTCAGCTAGAAGTTGTTCACCAGGGCCTCCCTGGTGGCGCAAGAGTTTAAGTCTCAGAACTATGAAGCTATCCACAGCCACTGCAATAGGAGTTCAATCCCCGGCCAGGGAGCTTCCCACGTGGCGCAGCAGACCTCTCCTGCCTCTGCCACTGCTCCCCTCAGCAGTGTACTTCAGTCGATCTGCCTGTTCCGCTCCCCACTCTGTCTCTAGTGAATCCTCTCACACACACACCCCCCACACCTCTGGCCTACACCCCAGCTCTTGTGTGCATAAATAAATAAATCTTAAAAAAAAAAAAAAAAGGTGACCGCTGTTCTAGATCTCATGCAGGCACTGCCCTGAAAGACGGTGGTGAAGTCACGCTTCAGAAGGATTCATTTTATGGCATGTGAACGATACGTCCATTTTTTAAAAAGCCACACTGAAGAGCCACGTTGGAACCTGTGACTGTCTTGCCCCTCCCCACCGCCCAGGAGGGGGTTCAGGGCTGCCTGTGGGAGCGTGACCAGGAGGTGGCTCAGCCACGTGTCCTCCCACAAAGACATGAGCAAACAAAGCTGGGGCCCGGGTCAGAGACCCGGTTTTATCAACGGCCCTGTAACATCAAGAGTGTTTGCCATTTTCTCCTGCGGCCAATGAAAACACAGGCCTGACTACAGGAAACAAACGAGCTCAGAGTAAAAGGGGTAGTTTAAAAAGCTGCTCCTGGGGCCTCCCTGGTGGCGCAACGGTTGGGCACTGCGCTGTGGAGTTGTCGGCAGCTGCGACTCGAGTTGGGCGCCCGGCCGGGGAGAATCCCACATGGTGCGGCAGACCTCTCCTGCCTCGCCCGCTGCTCCCCTCAGCAGTGTATTTCTGATCTGCCTGTTCTGCTCCCGCTCTGTCGCTGGTGAGCCCTCTCGCCGCCCCACGCCTCTGGCCTGTACCCCAGCTTGTATGTATAAATAAAAAGTAAATCTTTAAAAAAATAAATAAATAAAAAGCTGCTCCTTTTGGGGACCCAGTGAGAGTTGTACAGCATCGTCAGTGCGCTCAATGTCAATTAATTATACACTTAAAATGGTTAAACTGGTAAGTTTTATGATACCTATACTTTATTGTAATTAAAAAATGTCAAAAGAAAGGAAATAGAAGGTAACTACTCAGAAACTGTCAGGAGACAAGCTCCCTTTCCCAGATTTATCAAAGAAGGATGACACTTACAGATGGTGGAGAGAAATCTGCATAAATACTACGCAGAAGCAGACACTTGGAATGAATGAAATAAAATAGCTAAACCCCTCCTTTACTGAAAAACAAAAATAAAAAACACCACCTGTGATATGGCCTAGAGTAGCACTATCCAGTAGAAACACAAGGGATTCTTTTCTTTTTTGCAAATTTTATTTATGCATACAAGAACTGGGGTGTAGGCCAGAGTTGTGGGGTGGTGAGAGAATTCACCAGGGACAGAGTGGGGAGCAGAACAAGTAGATCGACTGAAGTACACTGCTGAGGGGAGCAGCGGGCGAGACAGGAGAGATTTGCTGTGCCATGTGGGTCAGCTCCCTGGCAAGGGATAGAACTGGGGATCGAACTCAGGCAGGGGATAGCTTGACAGCACTGAGACTTTAACCCCCGTGCCCCCAGGGAGGCCTCACAGAGGATTCATTTTTTAAAATATTTTTTAACCCAACATATCCAAAATATCATCTCAACTTGTAAGTAATATAAAAAAAAAATCATTGCAATATTCTACCTTCTTTTTTTCTCCCCTATCAAGACTTTAAAGCACTCATAGAACTTTCACTCTGGACTCTGCATCTCAAGGTTCATCGGCTACATGTGACCCGAGGCTTCCGTACAAGACAGCTCTGAGCTAGCATGAGGGGCAGGCATGGAACCAGCACCCCAGCACCAGCTTCCCGACCCAGTTCCACCACTTACAGCGATGGAGCTACGGAGAGTGCCTCAAGAGTTGTGAATCTCAATCCTAGTCCCAGGAAATTCCCCCCAAAATGGAGTTAACAGTTCACCTGCCTATAGTATAGGGTTATCATTGAGACATAGTAAGACTACAGTTTCATGCAGTTGTGATGTCTGATTGAAGCTTTATATCAACACCCAAAGGCAATGTGTTCAAATCATAGTGTTAGGTGGAAATATCACTGGCAAGATAAATCCTTCTGTACACATTAACTAGAGAGGAGGCACACGGAGCAGGTGGGGGAAAGTCATATATTCAGCATCAGTAAACAACCCCAAGTAAAGAATTCCCAAAGGGCCTCCCTGGTGTCACAAGGGGTTAAGTCTTAGCTCTGTGAGGCTATCCGGCAGCCAGCAGCCACCGCAGCAGGAGTTCAATCCCCAGCCAGGGAGCTTCCCACATGGCACAGCAGACCTCTTCTGCCTCGCCCGCTGCTCCCCTCAGCAGTGCATTTCCATCCATCTGTCTATTATGCTCCCCACTCTGTCTCTGGTGAACCCTCTCACCACCCCACGCCTCTGGCCTGCACCCCAGCTTGTATGCAAAAATAAAAAAATAAATCTTTAAAAAATAAAAGAGGGCCTCCCCGGTGGCGCAGCGGTTAAGCGCTGCGCTGTGGAGCTGTCGGCAGCGGCGACGCAAGTTCGACGCCCGGCCGGGGAGAATCCCACATGGTGCGGCAGACCCCTCCTGCCTCGCCCGCTGCTCCCCTCAGCAGTGTGTTTCAGTCCATCTGCCTGTTCTGCTCCCCACTCTGTCTCTGGTGAATCCTCTCACCACCCCACACCTCTGGCCTTCACCTCAGCTCTTGTATGCATAAATGAATAAATCTTTAAAAAAAAAATCCCCAAAGCTACTTGTCTTATGGACTATGGGTGCTGGAGCCTGAGGGACAGTCAGAACAGCTCTGTTAGCGGATTTTCTCCCAGACTATCAGATGCTATTTCTCAAAGGAAGTGGCTCAGAGCTTCCTTATTTATGAACTGATTTTAAGGGGTGGGGGGATTTAAAGGGCCCCGGCCCTTTCCTGACAGTGCACAGCCAGGCAGCTCACAAACCCGATCCAGAGTAAGCTGCATCTACACTTCCTGTCGGGTCCGGCAACCTGGGTTTCCTGGTGACCCTTCCTTGCTCCCGGCTGATTCAAAGGCCAGGCAAGGCCTGGTCCAGCCAAGAAAATCTGAGGCGGCCAGGTTTGTTATTTCAAATCTCTGCCCCTGCAGACCTCTGTGTGTGACTAACACATATGAAAGTTAAAGCAAGGATACGTGTGTTAACCATGATTATAAAGCAAGTGCCAAAGAGCCTGCACGACCAGTCTTCCAAATGTCAGTCTGTTTCAACATTAACCAGTTTAACTAGTGTAGTAGAATAATAAAAATGATAAGCAGTGGGGACATAACATGGGACAGCCACTCAAGGAATCCATAAGACCCGGCAGGGACATCTCCGGGCATTTATCCCAAAGAAATGAAAACTTATGGGCCTCCCTGGTGGCAAAAGGGGTTAAGTCTCAGCACTATGAGGCTATCAGCAGCCTCTGTGGCATGAGATCGATCTCCCCGCCAGGGAGCTGACCCACATGGCACAGCAGACCTCTCCTGTCTCACTGGCTGCTCCCCTCAGTAGCATATTCTGCTCCCCGCTCTGTCTCTGATGAATCCTCTCACACCCCTGCATGTCTGGCTTACACCCCAGCTCTTGTATGCATAGATAAATAAATCTTAAAAAAGAAATGAAAACTTGTGTTCTTACAAAATCCTATCCATTCATTGCAAAAAAAAAAAAGTTGCATACTGTTTGATTCTTGACAAAATTAAACCGATGGAGAATAGATCAGTGACTGCCAGGGGTTCAGGTTGGGGGAAGGGCATGACTGGTAAGAGGGGACACAAAGGAGCTCCTCAGCAGTGACAGAATAGTTCAGAATGTGGTGGTAGCAAATGTGGTGACAGTTACTTGAATCTGCACATGTGAAAATACAAAAAAGATAGGGCCTCCCTGGTGGCGCAAGGTGTTAAGTTGCAGCACTATGAAGTTATCAGCAGCCACTGCAGCACGAGTTCGAGCTCTGGCCAGGGAGCTTCCCCCATGGCGCAGCAGACCACTCCTATCTGCCCACTGCTCCCCTCAGCAGTTACTTCAGTCAATCTGCCTGTTCTGCTCCCCACTCTGTCTCCGGTGAATTCTCTCACCCTCCTCCTCACAGCTCTGGCCTACACCCCAGTTTGTACACATAAATAAATAAATCTTTTAAAAAAAATTTTTAAATGGTCAGTGTGTATTTGGTGAGCGCCGTGTGCCCAACTCTACTCTTGGAACTTTACATACATTACACACCATATTTTTTTAAAAAAGATTTATTTATGCATACAAGAGCTGGATCTCTCTCTCTCTCTCTCTCTCTCTCTCTGTGTGTGTGTGTGTGTGTGTGTGTGTGTGTGTGTGTGTGTGTATTGTTCATTTTAGAGCCTCGCACAGAACTTGGCCTGAGTAAGCGCTCAGTGAGTGTTTGTTGAGTGAATAATGAACTGCAAGAAGAAGGGGGCTCTGGACTCGATGCCTTCAGAGGCAAGGCAGACAATACAAATGAATGAGTTTGGGGATAATAATAGTTGGGAGTGATAAAGACTAAAAGGGAGTGTGTGTGCCTCATCAAAAGGGGCAGCCACTCCCCATTTCGGTCCTTCGCTGCCATGTGGGAATGTGGACCATCTATTACTACATCTGATTTTTCAAGAGAAGCCAAAATGCAGACTTTTATGATGAGCACCTGATTTTTTTATTTTGTGAACTAATTTTAAACTTTTTAAATTAAGTGCATACCAGACAAAACGCATATGCTGGCTGGTCACTGCCCAGAGGGCATATTTGAAATGTCTACTCTGAAACTGCAGACTGTTCCAGAGTTTCTGATGCAGGGACAGCGATTTTGCTGATAACAAGGCAAAAAGGCCAACAGCAAGCAAAGGAAAGTCAGTATCACCGCCCCTACCAGCCAGTTCCATTCGGATACCTCTTTTGCAAGACGCCACAAGGGCCGCTGAAGGCCCAGGGGGTGGGCAGGGGCGGCTCTGGGATTACTCACGGGTTGGCTATAGGATTCTTGTATAACTTGAGCCCTCATGAAAAATGTATCTTTTCTGAATCATCAGATTATTTTCATCCCTACGCTAGAGGCACAAAAACCAGACAATGTCATCTAATGGACAAAAGATGGTTTTGCCGGATCTATTTAAAGAGGAGCCCTCACTGCTGCTTGCATCTGGCAGAGGACATTTAAGACAAGACTGGACAGGGCCCTGGGGACGAGGACACGCTGGCAAATCAGCCCTGGCTGGTGGACCTGATATGGATGGAAAGTCTGCCCAGCTCCCACCTTTTCTCAACACCAGGGGCCTTTTTATTTATCTATTTTTATTCTTTTTTTTTAAGATTTATTTATACATACAAGCCGGGGTACAGGCCAGAGGTGTGGGGCGGCGAGAGGCTTCACCAGGGACAGAGCGGGGAGCAGAACAGGCAGATCAGAAATACACTGCTGAGGGGAGCAGCGGGCGAGGCAGGAGAGGTCTGCCGCACCTTGTGGGATTCTCTCCGGTCTGGCTTCAAACTCGCATCTCTGCTGCTGACAGCTCCACAGCGCAGCGCTTAACCGCTGCACCACCAGGGAGGCCCCCAGGGGCCTTTAAAAAAAAAAAAAGAGGCCCCCCAGTGGTGCAGCGGTTAAGCACTGCGCTGTGGAGCTGTCAGCAGCGGCAACGTGAGTTCGACGCCCGGCCAGGGAGAATCCCACATGGCATGGCAGACCTCTCCAGCCTTGCCCGCTGCTCCCCTCAGCAGTGTATTTCTGATCTGCCTGTTCTGCTCCCCGCTCTGTCTCTGGTGGGCCCTCTCGCTGCCCCACACCTCTGGCCTGTACCCAGGCTTGTATGTATAAATAAAAAATAAATCTTAAAAAAAAAATTAAAAAAAAAGATTTATTTATTTATGCATACAAGAGCTGGGGCACAGGCCAAAGGTGTAGGGGTGGTGAAAGGATTCACCAGAGACAGAGTGGGGAGCAGAATAGGCAGATTGACTGAAGTACACTGCTGAGAGGAGCAGCGGGTGAGACAGGAGGGGTCTGCTGCGCCATGTGGGTCAGCTCCCTGGTCAGAGATGACTTGTGCTACAGTGGCTGCAGACAGCTTCCTAGTGCTGAGATTAACTCCTTGTGTCACCAGGAAGGCCCAACACCAGGGGCCTTTTGTCATATCCTCCCCTGGCCAGTTTTTCCCCTAAGGAACTAGACAAAAATGGCCCAGTATCCAGTCCTCCCACTACCATTGGCTACTTGTGTGCCTTTAAGCAGGTGACAGCTTTGCAATCCCAGTTTCTCCCTCTTTAAAATGCAATGAATCAGGCCTCCTTGGTGGCACAAGGGGTTAAGTCTCAGCACTATGAAGCTGTACGCAGCCACTGCAGTACTTCCACTGCCATTTCCCACATGGCGCAGCAGACCTTTCCTGACTTGCCCGCTGCTCCCCTCAGCAGTGTATTTCAGTCAATCTGCCTGTTCTGCTCCCCACTCTGTCTCTGGCAAATCCTCTCCCCCCTGCCCCCATACCTCTGGCCTACACCCCAGTTCTTATATGCATAAATAAATAAAGCTTTTAAAAATATAAATAAAATAAAATGAATCCATGTTGATATCATGCGCCTCCAGATATGATATATTGAAATGGCACTTCATTTTTTTGGTTTTCTGATCTGAAATCCACATCCCCAGTCTAATCATGAGAAAACAGCAGACGAACTCCAATTGCAAAACATTACACAAACTTTGGGAATTTACCCAAAGGACACAAAAACACTAATCCGAAAGGATTCATGCACCCGTATGTTCATTTCGGCACTGTTCCACAATAGCAAAGGTATGGAAGCAACCCAGATGTCAAAAAATAGATGATTGGATCATGAAGATGTGGTACATATACACAATGGAATACTATTCAGCATTTAAAGAAGATAAACACATGCAATTTGCAGCGACATGGATGGAATTAGAGGGGATCATACTCAGTGAAATAAGCCAGAAAGAAAAAGGAAAATATTGAATGGTTTCACTTATAACAGGACTATAAGGAAACCAAATAGGAGAGAGACAATCAGCGGGTGGGG
>PVIJ01020403.1:0-21008 GCA_004024925.1 Scalopus aquaticus | reverse complement strand
CACTTATAATCAAGGAAATGCAAATCAAAACCACTATGAGATACCACCTCACACCTGTGAGGATGGCACACATTAAAAATATAGGCAACAACAAATGCTGGAAAGGATGTGGAGAAAAAGGAACTCTTCTACACTGCTGGTGGGAATGTGAATTGGTCCAACCACTATGGAAAGCTGTATGGCGATTCCTCAAACTGCTCAACATGGAGCTTTCATACGACCCAGCAATACCACTTTTGGGAATCTACCCAAAGGTCACAAAAACACTAATCCAAAAGGATACATGCACCCGTATGTTCATTGCGGCACTGTTCACAATAGCAAAGGTATGGAAGCAACCCAGATGTCCAGAAATAGATGACTGGATCAAGAAGATGTGGTACATATACACAATGGAATACTATTTGGCATCAACGAAGATAAACACATGCAATTTGCAGTGACATGGATGGAATTAGAGGGGATCATACTCAGTGAAACAAGCCAGAAAGAATGAGAAAAATATCGAATGGTTTCACTTATTACAGGACTATAGGGAAACCAAATAAGACAGAGACACTCAGCAGGGGGCCAGGGGGAGGGAGGATAAGGGCACAAAATGGAGTAGAAAAGAACACAAGGGACCACAGAGATGGATCACGGGTGAATTGGTGGTGAGTTACCCAAGGGGAATACAAAATGTAAAAGATATAAATAACAATAAAAATATATATTAAAAAAAAAAGATACCCATACCCCTACCTGAGTACTTCAGAGTCTTGGGAATTACTGTCCTATTCAAGAAAGTATGTTTTATTGTGAATATTTCTAGTTTTTAAAAGTCCTTAGTGATACGGAGTGTTTGACTTCACCTACTGCTATTCATTTGGTGCTTTAGAAAAAGTTGTTTCCCTTTTTTGAGTGGCTGCTGTTCAAGCATTTGGAAAAAACACCACAACTCATGTAGATTTCCTTTCTCTGTGTTAAACATCCTTAAATTCCAGAACTTTGTCCGCTAGTTGTTTGTACCACAGTTGCTCCATGCTACAGTTCCTGTTACAATTCTCATCTCTACTGATCTGAATTCAGCATCCTTCATGAGTCTCTCCAGCCACTCTGTTCCATTTGAAATGGAATGCAAGTTTAAACCTATATACTTCCTTGGTATTTTGCTTTTAATATGATACAGTTCAGTGAAGATGGAGATGGGGAATGAATGAAAGCTCTTTAATAATTGGAACATGCTTTAGTTTGGGTACTGGTCCAAGGTTGATGTCAGTGTTTCCGCTACTGAAATTAAATTAAGGAATTGCACAGTATGTCAACTGTGCCCTTGATAATGCAACTTCTATTAAAAAGAACTTTCTGAGGAGATTATTGGGCCCAAATTATCCATATTTAGCAAGACTTTCGGTGCTAGATTGTTAAACAACAAGGCAATAAAAAGTGAGTGGCTAAATGATATCTGTTAAACACTATGTCAGAGCTTTGGCTTGGCTACTTTAAGAAATGATTAACTTTTATCCATTTTAACTCAAGTACATCTGCGTCCTGGTTCATCTCAAAAACGTGGCGTCCAGAATACCCTTGCTTGACAGCCATAGAAGCTTTAGGTTTATGGCAGATTTCATTAGGAGTGCCATTTCTTTATAGATGATTTTTAGAAGAGAATATTGCTCAGAAGTTTAATCTCGTTTTACACTTCTCATCACCTTCTGCCAGAGAATTGGAGAATATTCTATCTTTGTCTTATGAGATCATGCACATCTACTGCCAAACTTGAGATGGGCCACCCAAAGTGCATATTTCTCCATCTGTCAGCGCCAGGAAACTATTGAAATTTATAGATGTTATCATTAATAAAATTTTGTGGCTCTTTCTGTGGTTACAAGTTTTGGCAAATAAGTTAGGTTTACAAGTATAGTGACTATCTGAATATTAAACTCATTAGGTCTGATTCTCTTTTTATTATTCAAGGTTGCCTTCAAAAAATTTAATTTGTCCCCATTTGATCTACTTATTCTATAGGTGCTGGTGATGCAGACTAAATAAACATCAAAAACCTCTGCTTGTGGCTAAAAGTAACTAAGTTTATTTACTTGGCTTTGCTTAACAAGGATGATAACACTGTTACTTATGTAGATCTTTAGATGAAAATATTTTAAATTATGAATCCCAGGGAAATTGTTGGGTAGATGAAAAAAAGGCTTGGGTGGCAAAACGGGTAAGAAATCATGATAAAGAATCCTATTGACTCAGAGAAGTTTGGTACCATGTTTCTCTTGGGTAAATATCTGGCATAGGGAAGAAGATGATTCAATCTGTGACTTTGAAGTCCAACTGTATGATATTTAAGAAAAATGATTTGTAGAATGTGAATGAGAGGTGATCATTCTGGTAAATTCATGACCGAAAATATAATTTTGCATATTATCAGGGTGTGAGTTATGTTTGAATCAGTGACAGGGGTTAGTTCACTAATGTGGACAAAAAGGTCTAGGAATTGATCATAGCAGTGAGTGTAGAGGATAAAGAAGGGAGTAACAGTGGAAATCTTTTTAATTGTCTTAGAAAAGAGATTTCAGAGGCAGTAATCAGTTTCAAGCGCTGTCATTGAAGATAATGCCAAATGGTTAGGAAGAAAAAGTTCAACTGATTATCCTTATTACTGATTTTTCCATTTGCTCCAGATTTTGTTCAGTGACCAAACCATTTTCACTGATTTGTGTAGTGTGCTGTTCATCACAGTCGTAGTTCAACCAAGTCACTAGGACATGATGTACTTTTGTTGAATGAATGTGATGCATTCATCACCTCTGTCTCCATTCATCACCTCTGCATCTTTCAGTTACTCATTGGGTGGAGTTCTGATTATGGAATGAAGTCTGTTCCTGTGTAACTGTAACTTGATTACATAAAAGTCAAGTTTAGGTCTTTTGGATCATGACCATAATACCACAACCAACTGAGCTAACTAGTTTGGACATGGGATTCAAGTCACATTGTATATTGCCTGATTGATTCAACAGTAGTGGATAAACAAGTGATTTTGTTACAAGAAATGCATGTTTAAGCAGAATGAATGTAGTTTCTTTTGCCAATTTGTCACTAGCAAAGAGGAAGGGGGATAGATAGGCAAATATGTGAGACGTGATTTCTTCTAAGTGACTAGCTGAATAATGTAAACTTTGTACTTATCAGTTAGGATGTTGATGTATCTTGTGAAAATTGTGCTCAGAAGTGGATTAGAAGCGTCAATAAGTTTCACTATTCTCCATCTTGGCTCTTCAGTCTTGCAATTGACTCCTTGCTCAACAATTCTCAGAAACAGATGGTGTTCCCTTTACCACCAACTAATCCTTCTGTAGTTTTGCAGTTGGCTGGGCCAGATGGATTAATATCCTGAAATTAAACTTTTCACCAAATTCTGATAAGTAAGCCAACATTTTATTAATATGGACTTCTGGACATGGAACAATCCACAAAAATGATTGATTAGAAAATCTAATTAAAGGCAACAATGTGGAAGTACTAAAACAGCTGATTCATTCTGAAAATAGCCAACATGCTAATGTCTCATACTCTGTGAGTAACAAAACTGAGCCAAGAATGTATCTGAGAGTGGGTAGGCCTGTGACCATTGCTTACTCATGACTTGTGTTCATCCTCACACATTGAAAACTGGCTACAAATAAATTCACCAAAAATGGCATATGTAAGTTATTCAATTTCAGGGACATTTTTTATTTTGAAAGAGTAATTTGGGGCCCACTCATATTCCTAACTTCCCTTAATCCATTGATGTGCTATCATCCAAAATTAACATTACAAAATAAATCTAGCAACATGCTTAGTTTTACAAGAAGCTAAAGTGTTTCTCTACAAGAATTAGAAAGGAATTAAGATCATCCCTGTGCATCAAACTGTAAAAACAACCCAGAAAAAAAGAGAAATATACACCACTACAGGCTGGCTCCATCTTGGTCATCCAAGTCACCATTTAAATGTCTTTTTATCAGACCTCCTTGGATCACCAACTATCTCGTTTTTTACCCCTCCAGGCACTGTTACTTCAACCCTCTTTGACTTTTACTTATATTAGTTGTAGTTGTAGTTGTACAACATAGTGATACTTTATGTGTACATTGTGCAAAATGATCTCCACAATAATGAACATCCATCACCGTATTTACAGATATTTTTTTCTTGCAGTGACAACTTTTAAGAGCTCAGCAACTTTCAAATATGCAATATAGTATTGTTAAAAGTAGGCACCATACTCTGCATCATGTCTTCAGGACTTTTTCATATTATAACTGGGACTTTGTACCTTCTGACCCCTTCCACCTATTTCTTCCACCTCCACCCCTGCCTCTGTCAACCACCAGTCTATTCTTTGTATCTGTGAATGCGAGTGGGGTTTCTTTTTCCTCTGTTTGACTTATTTCCCATAGCATATTACCCTTAAGATCCATTAATGTTGTTATAAATGGCAAGATTTCTTTCCTTTTTAATGGATGAATAATACATCACTTTCCATTGTGTATAGGTATGTGTGTATACACATATACACATAATTTTTCTTTATCCAGAGGCATCAGTGTGTAGACATTTAGGCTGTTTCCAGAATTTTAGCTATTGTAAATAATGCTGCAGTAAACATGGGGGTGCTTATATCTTCTGGGGTTTTCATTTTCTTTGGATAAATACCTGGACATGAAATAGTTAGATTACATTATAATTTCTTGAATCATATGATTATTATACAACCATGTAATAAAATATGTTCAAAAGTCAGCATTAATTTCTCTGCCTAGAATAACTCACTGAAAAAGACCTTAGGAAGTTAAAAAGAGTATCTGATCAAATAAGCTACTTATTCACACTGGCATTTATAAATAAACAACACAAAACCATTGAAAAGGGTTTTGAATTAACCCAAGGTCTGGAAGAAGTCATATTTCTTCCTTCTTGGGATACAACATCATCTCAGCCTGCTGTATATAATCTCTAAGGCACAAGGTCTTATACCTCACTAATAGGATGCTTTTGGGGATGTGACCACATCACTCCTGCCATCCCCGCTTCTTCAGACCTTTGGTACTGATGTCAAGGAAATGTGAAGATTTCTAAAATGTCTAATCTCTCTGTCATGTTTAGATTTTGAAAGGTTGAATTTAGACATCTTTATTTCACCCTGCATTTGCTAAAAATAAAAATAACGGGGGAAAAAAAGCCCAGAACAACATGCCCACAGGGGCAGAAGGTAGAAAGGAGCAGTTAAAAGTTCCCTTAGAGTTTGTCTAGTGAGAGGAGAGTGATTTAAAGGAGAAACATGAGAACACTTCAAAGCTTCAGATGCTTTCTGAGGCTTCTACAGTGACGTCACTTTGGCTTTGCTGTTACTTTTTGTGAAAGCCATAGATTTGAAGGAGTATTTTCTGAATAGAGCTCTGTAGTAATATATAGATAAAGCTGAAGTATCATGAGAGTAGCATTTTTCATAGCAGACTGGAGGGGGTGGATATTACAACTTACATGACTACTTCATTTCATCAGAAAAAATACAAGCAACCACCTAAGTCCTGCTATAAATTACTTTGTAATGACTCAGAGAAACCAGGATAGGTCAGTCAGTTTACAACCAGGATATAAAGTTACACAGTAGTTTGAGTAGGGAAATGTTAATATAAAGAATTAGTTACCAGCGAGGCTAAGGAAGACAGGAATAGCCGTGGGAAGGCAATGCTAGCCCTAGGACTTAAAACCAGTAACTAAAGAAGAGCTCTCACAAGCAGGGCAATAGAGGGTCCAGCCCTGGCTCAGAGAGTGGCAGAGCAGTACTGGGGGCGCTGCAACAGCAGAACTTCCTGTCAATCTATCCTTGGGGTGCTGGGAAAAGCTCTTGACAGGAAGTGCCTCTCTGGAGTCATTCTGCTACAGAAGTGCCCAAGGGGATGCCTGAGGGGCATTCTTGGCTGTGTGGGTGTGGGGTGGGGAGGGGTGGAGCTGCTGGCCACCTAGCCCTGTAAGAGTCAGGCACTGGAGAAGCTTTGGTGTGGGCGTTGGCACTAAGAAAGCTCCCCATGCTGCAAGGACCCGATGCAAGAGGTGGTACCTATGCTCTAGGCATCTGAGGAAGACCGTGCACCATGAAGACCTGGCATTAGAGATCCCCGGATCCTGAGAAGCTACCTATGCTGGCTGTGGGAGCCTGCAGGTGGTGCTCTCTAGAACCTAGACAGCACTGACCCAGTGCTGTTTCTCCATGTTAGACAATAATGGTGAAGTTGGAGGTGAAACACTATGAACTGATAACCACAGAGTATCTCCTTCCCTGTAACCCCTTTACTACGTGGTTTTTATCTGGGAAGTTCTCTCTTGTACTCGGCTGCTTGGAAATATCACACTCTACCACCAACTCTAATCATTTGAGAATGTTGCATCTTTATACTCAATAGATAGGATAACTTTCCTACTTATAACCTGCTGATGCATCCATCCTACTTAGCAAACTCCTACCTCTCAGCACAGACATACTTACCCTCTCCCGTTCTTGAATGCGTCCTGTGATAGCCTCCATTACACTCTGAGCTTTCTTCTCTTGGCTAAATACAACCATATGTTCTGGTACTAGAGGAAGGAGGACAGACAGTGTGGTATTGCTCTGGTCCTGACTTGCTGGAGTGATCCCGAGTCAGAAATGAAACTACTCTCTTGCCTTTAACTTTCTTTGTTTACAAGGCAACCATGGCTTGAGGCCGTTACACACAGTTTCCATGGAGCTGAGAACTGTTGAGATATTTTCACATTGAGAGCTACAGATCATAGTTTTTCAAAAATCATATTTATTGCATTTTAGAATGTACAATAGATAAATATATTTCATTAATGAAAATACTCTGAGTGTATCAGTGTTTATTATCTTCATATAAATCCCTGGAGATCTTTATGTCACTCATTTAGTACTTTCCTTCTGTATTTGGTCCACAGAGACTTTGGAGAATATTTAGCTATAATTTGAACTTGATGGCATTTTTCTCTGCTACCAAGCATTCATTCATTTGGCAGTTATTCATTCATACATTGGGTAATTTATCATACAAATGTATATTCAGCATAGAACTCTGCACACTGGCTTTTGGGAAAAGGGTGGTTGTGAAAACACCTGACAAATTTCCCATCTTTATACTGTTTAAAACCAGACAGTGCAATTGTTATAATACAGAGGAGACCATGATAGATTTCTTAAGAGATTAATAATGGCAAATCAAAGAAGAGAGATGCAAATTCAGTAATCTAAGGACCAGTTAGTTAAAAATGGAGTTTTAAATCAAACTCATGTAAGAAAAAGATCACAGTAGACTAAACTCCTTCACAAGGAATCTCATTGTGTTTGCTGTGGCTTTCCCAGCTCCTACAGAAAGTGAGTTCCCTTTGTATATTTGGTGGTTGCCTCTAGGTATTAACATTAATTAACCAACTAAGTGGAGTTGCAAAAGTGAGTGAGCACAGTTGATTCTGTTTCTGCCACTAAATAGCTATGAACTTGTAAAAGACGCTTGTATGCAGGGATTCCCAACCACCTTTAGCTTCAATGATTTTCAATTTATGGAACTTAAAAAAAGATAATTGTACTCACAGCTACAATTATTGCAGCATGAATCAGCCACAGATAAAGAAGCACATATCAGGGCCCAGCAGCTACCAGGCACAAGCTTCTAGTTGTCCTCTCCCAATGGATTCGTGTAGACAGCACTTATTTTTCGCAGCAGTGATGATTTGTAATTTGCATGGAGGATGGCCAACCAGGGATGCTCACCTGACCTTGGTTTTTATGGGGGGTCAGTCACACAGACATGGCTGACCACCGTGTGCCTGGTGGTGCCTCCAGAGGCAACCTGATACCACATGGCCCAAGGACCCCACCATAAATCACTTTGTTAGCATAGACTGTGGCATGACCCAAAGCCCCTCCAAACAAGGATAGCCTTAGGCAGACATTTCAAGGGCTTATATGTTAACTCTCAGGAGCCTAGAAAGGTCCAAACTTTTCCTTGAAATGGTCAGAGTGTGGATGACCCTGAGTTAATCCTCTTCTGTTCATCCTTTGACTTCTGTCTTCTGCCTAGTTATCTTCATCTATAAACTGAGGTGAAGTAAAAGGGCTAGGAAAATTCCTAGCTGTAAAGTACTACTTAAATTTCAATTAAGCAACACAGAAGTTGAGTAAGCTTTAAAGACCATTTTACTTCAACAAATAGTCGTAAAGACACCAGTATGCAATACAAGGACACATTTTGGTATATTTCTTACTATTTGGTAATAGTACTCTTTATTTTTGCATTCAGCTGGTAATGAAAAGTTGTGTTTTCCAAGCTGCACTCCCACCCCTTCTGGTCCTTCCACCCTGCCTGGAATCTCCACCCAGATCTCTCTGCCTCTCAAGAGACTTTAAAGATTAGTTCAAGCTAATTGCTGCTGGATAAGTAGTATTTTGCAACTGTTTAAAATGAGAAAAAAAGATCGTTGATTTCTTTTGCAGCAAGAAGAATTTAGGTTCAATTTAGGGACAATTTTCTAACTAAGAAGAACATGGAAAACTAAAGTACTTATCAAGGTTTATGGCAACTCCTAGTCTAGAAAAATGCCAGCAAGTGTATTCCTTTCTCTTTCTGGGTAATTTAACTCTGACCTTATGAAAAGACCATTTTTACTGTAACTTTCCTAAGTGCAGAAGCTAAACCAGATAAAAAAAACTGTAGATCAGGTTAAAAATCAAGCTAGAATGTTTTAGAGAGGGCAAAGCATATTTATGATACTTACCCATTTGAGGGTGAAGGTGGATTAACTTTGGGTATTTTACTGGGGTTGTTTGGGATGAGAAATTTTAGTGTTAATTTTGAGCTAGTATTCTCTCTCCCTGCAGCAGTGGGTTTCTGCTAGCAGGAAGTCAAGCTGAACGTGACAGTCTTCAGAGAAAGAGATTTTCTCCTTAAAGAGCATGGCAACAAATGCCTAGTTGAGCAGGTAAATTTGACTCAACATTAGTCAAAACCCATCAATATCCACTACATGCCAACCGCCTCCTTCTGACTAGCACTCCCTCCCTGGTTTTATAGCCGCCTTATGGATGGTGTAGGAGGCCATCCTAGGAAATCATCATTTCTGGATTAAGCCGGGTGTAGGGGCGAGGTAAACACCAGGAGGCACAGTTTCCCTGTGGAGCTGTGCAGGAGGGTCAAAAGAAGGAGTTCTGGAGCCCTCAGTGACTTTTTAGACTTTTACTGGTCTCTTGTAGAGAGGCAACCAGGTACAGGGCAGGCAACAGGGCACGGGGGGCCAGAAGGCTGGCAGGCCTCCCAGCCCCCAGCAAATCTTCGCTCTTTCTGGGCTCTCTGGCGGTGTCTCATGGTCTCTCTGCTGCACCCCAAACGGTCCTCTGCTCCACGCTCTATCTCTGCTGCTCTTGTCACTTGCCACTGCTGCTGCTGCTGCTTATCAGTCCAGTCTCTGGCTCAGGTGCCCATTCATGCAGGCCACACCCCACTCCAGGTGCCTGCCATTAGACATGCAGGTAGGCCTCAGAGTTCCATCATTGGGGGTAGGGCGTAAAAACCTGACAACTTTTTCGCTTACCCTATACCAGGGAAATGTGTCATTAAACATAATGGTGGCCTGTAAGCTGTGATGGTCAGTTCAGTTTGTGTGACCCTAGAATAATTTATGTAAGTTAAGAGCTCATTTATTATGAAAATGAAAGAGAGAGAGAATGACAGACTCACCAGGATAAGATTGTTCTTCTTTTAAGCAAAATTAGCATTAAATGCACTAAAATTGAAGTTCAGGTCACAAGTATAGATCAAAGATGCATGCATGGAGTGAGTAAATAGTAAATAATTCTTAATATAAGCTTGTGAGACATCAGCAACTTCTCAAAAATGAGTGTTTTTGTGTTCAAAATGAGTGAATTTGTGTTCCCCAGGTTCAGATGTTGACATCTATTCCCCAGTGTGAGAATATTTGGAGGCAGGGGCCTTGGGGAGTGAAGTCCTCATTACTGGGATCATTGGTCTCATAAATGAGATGCCAGTGAGCTCTCTCGTTCCTTCCACCATGTGAGGACACAGCGAGGAGACAGTCTTTGAGCCAGGAAGTGAACTCTCGCCAGACAGAATCTGCCCTAACCTTGATCTTGGACTTCTTGATATCTGCAACTGTGAGGAATAAATGTTTGTTGTTTAAGCCACCTAGCATGCAGTATTTTTGTTCAAGACAGCTCCCCACCTAAGGAACGATATGAAATAAGCGTAGTGGTTTGAGGATCAGAAAAGGGTCTACGATTTTCCTTCCCAGTGTGCTCTCTTGAGTTCAATTACCAGAAGTGTCGGTTGCAAAGGCAGCTGGAAGGCAGTTAAGGATGCAAAACCAGGTCCAGTGTAGACCTCCAGAAACAGGATCTACATTTTCACAAGATCCTCAGGTGATTCATATGCCTCTTCACGTTTGAGAAGCACTGCTTGCCATTCTGGGCCAGATGCCTGTTTCTGTTTTGTTTTATGGGTCAAGGTTTTTCAGGTGCGACTGGCCTATGGTGGATTTTGCAAGACAATGGCAGAGATAAGCTTTTGTGACAGAGACTGTATCACCCATAAAGCTAAAATAATCACTATCTGAGACTTGACAGGAAAAGTTTGAGGCTCCTTGTGAATCCAGAGTATTGTTACCAAGCTTTGCTGAGTAGGAAGGAAACTGTCCTTTGCTGTCTGCAATGACATAGGCTCTTTGATGGGCATTTTTCATTTTAATTTTCATAATAGTCATCTTTGGAGAAAAGGACAAACAGATTGTTCAAGATCCTGTAGAGAGTGAGTGTTCGAGGCAGGCGTCTCTCTCTCCAAGGACACTGATCATGTGCCTTGGCTTCCCTGTAGGAGGTTGGGAGTCTCTGTGCTTTGCTTAGACAGAAGGTAACTAGCCTTGGAAAAGAGAACTAATGGGGCCCAGGCTCATCTGTGATACTCTTGTCCTCCAAAGTCAGTTTCCTAACCCAGACTGAGACATCTCCCTGCCACGCAGACCAGAGAGAACAAGTGCTCCTGAAGAATCCAAGTAAGAACAGAGGAGGCTTGGAGGGGCTCCCAATCAGAGCTCAGTCTCCTCTGCAGAGTGGCTCCCCAGGTGTTTGCAGGAACCGGGGCACCTATTCCCAGGTCCTACAAGAGATTATAGAGTGTGTCACTCCTACATTCCATAATCTCATTCTAGTGACAATTTGAATGATACCAACTTAGTGTGTATGTGAAGGTCTCCCGTTGTTGTGAGCAGCCACTGTCCTAAAGCACATCAATCCAGATCGTCCCTTCCCTCCAGAGACTAACGGTGCCGTCCGTTGAAAATAAGGGGGGATGTTTAAAATCAAAAGGAGTGAACAACATCTTTGACAGTAGAACATGAGTCAGCCAGGATGACCCAGAGACGGGAATGGACACAGGAAGCTTTGTCTTAACTCTTTGGTCCAATGGTCTTTCCCCATCTTGCTAACTCTCTTGTCGTTCACTCCCATGACCTCACTTACACTAAGCACTCCCCTTCCAGCTCAGAAAGCACTACTCATTTCCCTCTTCCTTCTGACCTTTGAAGAAGATTTCAAGATAAGGGAGGAAAAGTATTAAATGTAGTTTGAGACAATAATTGGACAATTTAGGTCGTCTCATTTTCTGGATTAGAATATAAGGTGGTAGAGCTCATGGGCTACTGTTTACATTTTAAAACCTCTCTACCATGGAGATGGATCACGGGTGAATTGGTGGTGGGCTACCCAAGGGGAATGCAAAATGTAAAAGACATAAATAACAATAAAAATATATTATAAAAAAAAATAAATAAAACCTCTCTAAAGTGCCCTGCTTGCCGTAAGGTCATGAATAGAGACTCACTCCCTTCTCCAACCCTAGACTTGAAGTAATAACACTTCCAACCACTGCTTTTAACACGTTGTTTCTACATTGTTCTCTTGTTTCGAGTGTCTCTCTCAGATTCCCACCAAATGACTAGCCCCTGGAAGCTAAGTATTTCACTAGTTCTTGGTTCCTCTTTAGGGCTAGGGTTAGGGTTAGGGTTAGGGTTAGGGTTAGGGTTAGGGTTAGGGTTAGGGTTAGGGTTAGGGTTAGGGTTAGGGTTAGGGTTAGGGTTAGGGTTAGGGTTAGGGTTAGGGCCCCATGTAAAATTCAGTACTTCATTCTTGGTTGAGAGGACAGACCTGTGTGTGAGTCTGTGTTTCTGGCTGCTAACACAGTGCCCTCTGGGTAATAACACTGAAGAGACCTTTGTTGTAGGGGCCCTTTATGGACAAAATTTAAAACAATGAAAGTGCATCCACCAAAAGTCAAAAAGACCTTAAACCTCACTGTAGGGCATGACAAGAAAGGGGTCGGTTGTTGTAAAGGTTGGCTCATAAAACAGAACTTCTGGCCCTGTCAGAGGGGCACGGTGCCTCTCTGGACCCCCTGTGCTCTCCAACCCTCCCTTGTCCTGCTGCTCCATGGAGACCGTGTCTCATCTCCCACCTCATCAGCATTTATGAATATGTATTGTTAGTTAGCCATCCTTATACCAAACAAAAAAGTTTTATTCCAAACAATGTTGACCTTAACTCAGGCTCATGACTTCTTCCAGACACCAAATGTTCTGGGCAGCCAGATGGTAGCCTGCTTTAAAGCTGGGGAAAAAAAATTGATGGGATTTGATTTCCATACTTTCTCTGAGAGTCACTAAAGGATTTTGCTGAAGATTTCACTGGGAAGAAAGGCTCTAGATAGAAGAAACAAAACAAAGTGTCTGTCCTCCCTGACACCAGAATCAGCAGCAGGCTTACTGTTCTCCTTAGTCAGCACCTACCCCGCCGATGAAACTCAAATCCTCACATTCGGCATTGAAGACCTTTATTAAAGAAACGTTTATTGCAAGCGCTGATTTGATGTGAACTGAACAGACACATCCTCTGCCTTCGGAAAAGTGCTCTAGGAAGGAAGTTCTCTATTATATCCGGTACGGACGGTTGTTGACTATGCTGAGCACTAGGGATATGGTAGAGATGAAGGAACCCACATTCCTGATCCTAGAGCTTACATTTAATGAGAGGAGATAAATGATAAGTAAAATGCAGAGGCTGCTGAATAGTAAAGAGAGGATTGGGGAGTGGTTTGGAATTTGACATGGGGTGGTTGGGAAGGTCTGCTTGAGAAGGCGGATCCCTCGGCCTGCCCACTAAGGCCCCCCCTAGAGATGATGACTGGGGAGTGGGTAGGCCCTGCGCATATCTGCTGCACAAATGTGGAGATGGAGGAAGCAAGAAGGGAGGCGAGGCTGGCAGCAATGCCTCAGACACTGGATGTGTGCTCGCGTCAGTCAGGGTGCTCACCAGAGGAGCAAATGTCCGTGTCGGGCACTTAATTAAGATGGTGTCACAGAGGGTGCGAGGTTGGAGGAGCACCTTGAAGAAGCGGAAGCTAATGTAATCTGACCACACTGTAAAGTTTCTCCGGAATAACAATTTCCTCAGGACAGAGTGACCTTTACATGGACCACGTTGCTCAGAATCTTCAAAACGCAACAAAGGAAGTGCAGACAAGTCAGTTCACCCCTCCCTAGATCCCACATTCCTTCCCTTTCCTTGCCCCTCTCTCTCCTTCCATGCAACCCCACTAAGGGGTTTTGGGGGAGCTAAACACGACCTCTGTTAGGCCAGTCCCTTGCTTCCCAGTTAGGAAGGGCAGATGTAAGAGGCCCAAGCTTCAGCAGCTAAGCCCAAGGAAGAGAACTAATACAAGTGGCTTATTATGTCACATGTTCTCAATTTTCTTTGGCAGTGCCCCAAAAGGTGCCCCAAATTCTCCTCCTTTTACAACAAAATGATGATCCCCATTATCAGCTGGTACCGGCGGGGTGCCACTCCTGTTTCCTGTTGCTGTGCGGCAGATATGGTTGTGTGGCTAGGTCCCTGCAAATCACCCAGGAAGTTCATTTTTATTAGGAGCTTCTGCTTAATTAAGGGCTGCAGCCTGCTCCATCAATCAGCCTCTTCACTTGGGAGTCACCCCAGCCACTCCACGACTAATAGATGCAAGTCCTGGGGCTTTCAAGAAAAAAACATGGGCATCCTAGTGCCGGCAGCCCGGGGATCTCAGCCCGGGGGTCTCGTCTGCCAGCTGGAACACTGCTCTGGTCAGTCCTCTGAACACCGTACTGTGGCAAAGGGGTGGTGCGTGGACAGTCTCTGCCTTTGAAAGCGATGGGCTTTGATGCATAGGTGTGTTCATGTGTACTACGCCCTGTGTTTGAGGTTCCCAAGAAGCAGCGATACTTCAGGAGCGACAGAGCACATCCAGTGCCCAGATCTGGGTCTCGAAACACCACCCCCAAACAAAAGGAACCAGCGTCCTCAGAGAATAAGCTGAATCCAGGTGTGCACTGTGCGCAGTAGAACCCACACTTCAGACGTTGAATTTGACCTTTCCCACCTAGTGATGTGTGGACCACAGTCTCATGATGTGGGCCAGTGGCAGCAAGGAGCAGCATCCAGCCACGGTGATAGGGGCAAACAGCTGACCCTCTTGCTCCAGAATACTCTGCAATAAAGGATGTGAGCTATTCAACACCTTGTTGGAAAATAGGACCTGTGTTAGGTAGTTCGTGCAACTATAGGCTAATGTAAGTGCTCTGAGCATATCTAAGGAAGGCTAACCTATGATGTCTACTAGATTAGGATTATTAAATGCATTCTTAAAATCTTCTCAATTTAGGCTGGGTTTATCAGGATGTAGCCCCATCGTAAGTCAAGGAAGGTCTGTGTAATGAAAACTTGCAGTGCCATGCACATCATTGGTCATTCTTCCTCACATCTTCAGTACCAGTGTGGCTCACAAACAGAATAAGAAGGTCAGCAAGCCCGGGAGTGGCTGAGAATCTATCGGGAAGCCAAACTCTGGGACCCTTAGCTCCAGTAATCCTGCTTTGACCTGCCTCTCAGGCAGGGCATCTGGGTATTCACAGGGTGATGCTGTGTTTACCGCCCGGAGTATGAGGTATCGGGGCCTTTGTTTCCCTATTTCACACAGTTTTGCTTAGACCTCTTCAGGGCAGTACAAGTCAGTGATGACATCATTTGAAGAAACAGCAACAGTGTGATAGAAAGCCTGCAAAAATGACACAACTCTGTCTAGGGTTAAATTCTGGCTTTTATACCTTTGGCAGAGGTGCTGGCAAAGTTCAGCTTCACCCACCCACTCCGTGCTGAGTGGGGCTGCGTCCTCCTTGGGGAAGAACAACTCTAAGAGGGCTGTTGGGAAAATTGTTCAGTGGAGTCCAACACACATTTCATTTGAGAAGAAAATCAAATTCTCTCTGAGTCCTCGGGCAGTGAAAAGGTGCCACATCTGCCCCTGTGTTCTTACAGAAAGTGAGGAAAGTCAATTCAGTAAGACCTTCTAAAGGCTGAGAAGCTATATCATCAAAAACACATAGGTCAACATTTTTCCCTAATGCTTTTTCACACTCATTTTATCCTCTGTGCACTTCGTTATGATGATGGTTATTAAACAGTCCCGTATACTGTGTGAAAAGTGTGAAAAATTGCAGGCAAACATTGCATTTAGTTTTTACAATATGAATTAAAGGTGCACTATATTATTATATATACGTGATAATATACATTGATTATCCCAATAAATATATGAAAGAACTGTTTTACCAGCAGGATATATCACAGGCCATTTCACCCCATTTATCCTCAGAGAGATTTTCTCCCCCGGGGACTGTATTAAGAAGTTTTGTGACTTTTGGAGGAGAATAGATAGGAGGCATGATGTCGCCGTAAGCTTCCTCTACTGGCCACTCTTTGTAAATTGAGTTGGATTATGTCATTTCCTCTGATGCCCCATAATGCAGCCTTAAGAATAATGACCCTGCAATGTGGCTCCACTGAAAATAGCTTTTCCAGTGCCAGAAAAAGATGATTCATACTTGGCTTAGTAGCCATTTCTGGAAACTGCCAGAACAAAGGACAGAGGTAATTCACTAAAGGACTCCATCAACATCCACCTCAATTTGGAAATGATGGTACCTCACCAAATACAAACATTTCAGTGGATACATTTGCATATGTACAGATGTGTGTGCATCATATACAAAGCTGTTCTGTGTGTGTATATTTTATAATACAGAGGGGATTATACACAGGCCTATCCATGCATGGGTTTGTTCTAAGGGCAGAGATAAATCAAGCTGGAGGCTACAGTTAGTCTTCATTCCCTAATTGTAATGGTGTGCTCTGACATAAGTTGAGTGGCACCAACCTGAAAACAGGAAATTCTAACTCAGCCACCATATGTGAACTCTTGTTTCCAGAAGTCACCAGTCCTTCCTGAAGCAGGACTTTCCACTGTTTCTTGGAGTAAGCTGTGTCCTCAGAGACAGAGTTGGGGGACTGTCTCCACATTCCTGAAGCACGCCTTCTCAGCACTGTCTTACACACTTCATCTCGCCACTCAGTTATCATATTCCTCCTTGGCTATGTGTCAACCTGCACATTTATTTTTCTTAATCTTTTCTCAAAAATCAATTCCCTGAGTCTCTTAATCATTTTTATTGATCTGTGTTGAATTTTCTCTAATATGATGACACCTACCTGCTCCTGAGCTACTTTGCTCGCCCTTACCATTCAGCATTCAGCCCAGCTAGCACCACCTAGCACAGCATCCGAGGGGTGCCAGCTGATTCCTGTTTCACACACATCTACTTCCCACCATTTTTTTTTTAGTTCTAAAATACAGCAGAATTAGATCTAACTACTTGATGCTAGCACATGGAGGGGGTCTCTGTGGTTTAGCTAAATCAGATTCTGCTACAAATGTGGTTCCCCATTCCTGAAACTCCGATGCATTTCCAGGTCATGATTCTCTAAACCTCTAAGGTGCCCTACCTAACTTTCCATACAGAATTCTACTTCCTATCTCCTTACTAAACTGTACTGCATGTCAACTAAAAGTTTAGAAACTGTATTATTAAGAACAAGAAAAGACATTTTTTTTTCCAATTGAAAATCTTGCAAAGATGGCAAACTAGTAGGACATACAAAGAATTTACCTGAGAAGCTGTCAAGAAAACCTGGGAAGTAACGCCAGAATCCCAGCTTCATTGTTAGACCACTGGATTCCAGGAGTTGGGAAAGAGACACCTTAAATTGCAAGCTCCAGGGAGGATAGATTGATGAAAGACTGTATATGATGATAATTACAAAGTGCCAGTTACTATTGTAAGGAATTTTAATATAACTCATTCAAACTTCAAGCAAATAATTGTAAGAGATGCAGTTATGACCATTTATTTATAGATGCAGAAATTAAAGTACAGAAATTCTAAATGCATACTCAAGATCAGTTCAGTTACTGACTAAATTGGCAGTGTGGGATTCAAACCCAGACAGTCTGCCCAGGCATTTGCAGACTTACTCACTTTTTAGTGTCACAAAGAAGCCTGCACTAAGAAAGTGTAAATAAATCCAAGAGGAAATGTGAGGAATCCACCCAGCCTTGGTCACCAAAATACAGGTTCAAAGCATTCTACAAATGTCTAATTGCCAATACTGTTGTGTCTGCTAGGAATTGTTCAGGGAAGTACACAGTTCTGGCTGGAAAATGCTGCTAATTATGTATGAGGTTTAAAAAATTGCTTTAAGATATCTGCACTCCTCTGTTCACTACAGCTTTATTTAAAAAAGCAACCTAAGTACACAACCTAAGTGCCTACTGATGGATGGAGAAGGAAAATGTGAAACATAAAAACAATGGAATATTATTCAGCCATAAGGAAAGAAGAAAATCCTGCTATTGATGATAACATGTACAGACCTTGAAGGCATTATGTGCAGTGAAATAAATCAGAGAAAGACAAATACCACATGATCTCACTTACATGTGAAATCTGAAACAAATCAAATTCATAGATACAGCAACAGGTGGTTGCCAGAAGTGGGAAACAAGAGTTCAAAATATATAAATATACCATTGTAAGATATATTAAGTCCTATACAGAACTTACTGTACAGCATGGCACAATAAATAGTTAACAATGCTGAATTGTGTATTTGAAAGTTGATAAGAGATCTTAAAAGCTGTCATCACAAGAAAAAATAGTTGTAACTATGTGTGATGATAGATGATAGTGTTGGTAATCACTTTGTAATAGATACATATATCAAATCATTGTGCTGAAAACCCAAAACTATACAATGTCATATGTGAATAATATGTCAATAAAATTTTCCCTAACTTCTTGTTAGTGTGGAATAGGTATGATTTTGGGTCACACTTTGGCCAAAATGCAAAATTATCAAGCATTTTCTAGGCACAAAAAACTTTGCATAAATAATTTAACTTTTCCTGAATTGTTTCTTGAAAAATAAGATCAGTTGGCAATTAAGAAGCATTCACAACTTTTCTCAATAAGTCAGTACTTTATTTTCTTTGTTTCATCTATTTTGTAAACTCTTTAAGATTCGTTTTATTCGGGGGAGAAAAGAGCACAAGGGATTATGGTGACAGTTCACGGGTCTATCAGTGGTGGGTAACCCATTGGGAATACACAATAATGTAAAAGGCATAAATAATAATAAAAAAAATTTTTAAATTCATTTTATTGAAATAGTCCCACATATACAGGTCTCACATTTCAAGTGTACAAAGCAAATGTTAGTTCGTTATGGAGGCCTCTTTAAAACTTCTTTGCCACAAGATTGACAAATTGACTGTAATCCAAGAAAATAGGCTTGAAGTTTTCCCGGATCATAAAATCTTTTTTGGTGAACTTTGTTTCATATATGTGCACCAGGTCTCTTTACCACCTGCTTATGCAAATAAGCCCCAGAGGGAAAAAGACAGAAGTTTACCTGAGAGGGTGAATTCAGAAGGAAGGACAGCTGTCCAGTAGGCTCTCCCAGGAAGTTTTGCCTTCACTGGGGCAGCAAGATGGAGCTCCAAGCCCTGATTATAAGGGAGGCCACTCAGCTAAACTCAAATCAAATCCATATTCATCAAATCTCCCCATTTAGATCATTTATTATGTTAAAATGAAAAACAGTATTCAAGGGGATTCAATTTATGTTCCAAGGGCTATAAGAACCATTCTTAAAATATGAACAATTCCTGCAGTGAATTATGAGTGGTAAGCTCTGGTCAGGTCTCTCAGAACTGCTCCAAGGAACCAAAGATGAATTTCCCATTTCTCATTCCCAGAGTTTAGAGGCCTACAAGAATGAGTTTTTTTAATCTATGACTTACCGCCTGTTACTAAGTGATTCTGGCTGTGTCAATAAATTTGTTCACAGCTCTAATTGTGTTAATGAATTGAACATAATTAAACTTACAACATGTCATGAGTTTCTTCTGGCAGAACTCAGTAAATTTTTCTATAAAAAAAGTTCTCTGTGGGAAAACAAATAAAGGTTCTACATAACTCCTGCCATCACTCTATGGTCTCCACGGAGAGGAGAATGAAGAAGGGATTCTGAAATTGACTTTGGGAGAAATTTTCCTGTCTGGACAGTGTTTTACTCAATTTGCAATGACTCTGACCTGTCCTTTGGGTACATTCACTAGGTTTAAAACCCCTGTAGGTCAGAGGGCATATATGATTTTATCTTTAGTCCCAATACTTCGAGTTCACTGGATAAAAATGTGTGGTGATTTCAGGTCTTAACGTCTAGGTCTTTTATCCATTTTGAGTTGGTTTTTGTGCAGGGTGTGAGGCAGTAGTCTAGCTTCATATTTTTGCATGTGGCTGTCCAGTTTTTCCAGCACCATTTATTGAATAGACTGTCCTTGTTCCACTGCATTTTCTTTGCTCCTTTGTCAAAGATTAGTTGTTCATATATATGCGGCTTTAATTCTGGGTATTCTATTCGGTTCCATTGGTCTTTGTGTCTGTTTTTGTTCCAGTACCATGCTGTTTTAGTTATTATAGCTTTGTAGTGTAGTTTGAAATCAGGGCATGAAATTCCTCCTTTTTCTTTCCTTTTAGTCAGGAGGGCTTTAGCTATGTGGGGCTTTTTGTTGTTCCATATGAATTTCATCAGTATTTGATCTATTTCTTTGAAGAATGTCATTGAGATTTTTATTGGAATAGCATTGAATCTGCAAATTGCTTTTGGGAGGATTGCCATTTTGATAATGTTAATCCTTCCAATCCATGAGCAGGGGATGTCTTTCCATTTTCTTGTGTCTTCTTGTATTTATTTCAACAGTGTTTTGTAGTTTTCTTTGTATAAGTCTTTTACGTCTTTTGTTAGATTTATTCCCAGATACTTGATTTTTTTGGTTTCGATTTTGAAGGGGATGAATTTCTTAATTTCTTCTTCTTCAGATTGGGTGTTTGCATATAGGAAGGCTACTGATTTTTGTATATTGATTTTGTATCCTGCTACTTTACTGAACTGGTCTATAATTTTTGAGTAGTTTTTCTATGGAGTTTTTAGGGTTTTGTATATATATTATCATAGATAGTCTGCAAACAGAGATAGTTTAATTTCTTCTTTTCCTATTTGGATTCCTTGAATGTCTTTCTCTTGTCTTATTGCTCTGGCGAGGACTTCCAGTATAGAAAATATAGGCAAAACCTTACACTACATACATTTCAGCAAAATCTTTAACAGCACAAACCCCAAAGCGAAGGAAGTGAAGGACAAGATAAACAGGTGGGATTACATCAAAATAAAAAGCTTCTATACAGCAAAAGAGACATTAACGAAAACTAACAGACACCCTACCAGGGCATGAACTGGGAAAAGATCTTTGCACACAATACATCCGATAAAGGACTGATAACAAATATTTACAAGGAACTCACACAACTCAACAAAAACAAAGCTAACAATCCAGTCAAAAAATGGGCAGAAGAGCTAAAAAGGCACTTCTCCAAAGAAGAAAAGCAAATGGCCAACAGATACATGAAAAAATGCTCAACATCACTTATAA
>PVIJ01020402.1:0-21011 GCA_004024925.1 Scalopus aquaticus | reverse complement strand
GGGAGGATAAGGGCACAAAATGGAAGAGAGGAGAATACAGGGGACCATGGAGATGGATCACGGGTGAATTGGTGGTGGGCTGCCCAAGGGGAATACAAAATGTAAAAGACATAAATAACAATAAAAAAAAAAAAGTCCTGTTTCGTCTATTAGGCACATCTAAATTTTCTATGGGTTCTCTTGTGTCTGTGCAATACTCTCCCTTAGTTCTTAAGATCTTAGCCTAAAAGAGCAAGACCTTGAAGAGCCCCCACGCAGCAGGTGCGACGTGTAATCTTTTGACTTAAGATGCAGGAGCTTTGCCAGTGCCCATCCCCGGCCTACTGGATCAGATGCTCTTACTTGGGACCCAACAATTTATCGTACTCAGTCCTGCAGGGGACTCTGATGGAATGCTCAGAGTTGACACTTCCCCAAGCTAAGAGTATGAGCCACCTGCGGGCCACTGCGCCCCCCCACCTCTGCTGCTGTGCACCCCATAGCTGCTTGCTGGAGAACTGTCTCCGACAGGTGTCACTTGGCAACACCTCGCCTCCGTGGTTTTCTTCATCTTCACTTTCCTCCCTGGCTCCACCATCTGGGGTGCCTTCAAAGACCACCTTGGCCTTTATATTGCCACAATATGAGGAGGGGAATGCCCCACTGGGCAGCCCCTGACCAGAGCGGATGGGAGCTGACTGATGAACATTTCCGCCAGGCCCCTTGGGTGGAAATTCCGAGGCGCACTGTGAAAGGCTCCCCAAAGAGTGGCCAACCCAAAAGGAATCTTTCACTGGGCCACCCACCTTCCTTGTTTTACAGGCTCATCTATTTCCTTCTTCCTTGAGATTACTCCCCAAATGAACTGCCCACATATGAGTGATGTGGAGGAAATCTAGTTAGGAAATAATCCCTTCCATTTTAAGGTTGAAATAACTGAATACCACTGGTATTCTGGTGTCAGGGAGAAGAACTACAGAAGTTCTCTGGAGAGAGCCAAGGGAATCCCTTGGTTTCCATGTAAAGTTGCATGAACTAGAGTTGGCTGTATTTCTGCTGTTTTTTCACTTCTCTCAAGAAAGAGTAAGGTTTAAAGTAAAGCTGCCTTTTTCAATCCAGCAAACAGAGGAGGCGGTAGAGTTGCATGTACTCCAGGCCTTAGCAATTATGGGAATATTTCTGCATCTATCTATAAAAAGAGGCGAGTCTTTCCACATTTCAGCTGGGAGCAGGGGTTTTTAATAGCTGTATGGTACAATTTGTGACTCACTAGCTCTTTGCAACATTCACTTCCATATAAGTGGGTTTTTATCTGTGTACGTGTCAGCATGCCAGGGTAGGGGGAATATTCAGCCTTTCCTGCTACCCAAAAAAGAAAGTGAATTTCAGAAAAAATTGAAGTTAACCAGGAACAGAAAAGGCTGAGGGGAGCCTTGCTATTAACTTAATGCATCACAAAATGGTGCATTAAAAACACCTAAGTGTTTACTGCCTTATTTTCTGTTGTAGGGTCATAATAATAAACTTCTTAGAGAAGTAAATAATTTACTGAAAATTATTTTGCCCTCAGTCATGATTATTGCTTCAAAATTCATATCTACATTCTGTTCTATAAAGTTATTTTTCTAAATACTGTTTCAATTCACACTTAATGCAAATGTTTTAAAGTCATCACAATGAAAAGCATTAAGCTCAAATCCACAAGTTAAGGTGATAGTCTATCAGGCTGCTTTATTTTTTTTCTTTTTCAAACTTACTGACATACATTTTAAAAAAACACATAGAATCTCTGAATCATACTTAGATGACATGCTTGATTTTTTAGTGTAATAGCTGCATACGAGGTATTATTTTTGCCATTCACTTATTGAAGACAAAGGATTTGGGAACAAAGTAATTTTATTTCAATAAATTATACCTAAATTATGCATTTCCAATAAGTCCCAATCTCCTTTTTTCAATGTTTTTCATAAAAAATATTCTACTTTTAATAATATGTTCCTGAAATTAGTAGGATCAAAAGATATGAATTGTAATTTTTAACTGCAATTTTAAAGTTGCAGGGAAATACGATCATTAAAGAATTTAATTAATTTCTTGTTTTTAAAATGACTTTCTCCTCTGACTTCACACTTTATTTTTAATTCTAGTAATATTCTTTGGAGGCACTACCCACAGAACATAGATTATAGATTTCTCTGTTTAAAATCATTAAGTAAATACTTAGAATTTTGACTGAGTACTAACAAAAAGGTTGGGAATCACTATGCACACTAAGGAATACACAATAATGTAGAAGACATAATAATAGCAATAATAATAAAAAAATAAAAATAAAAATTATGTGAAAGAAAGAAAGAAAAGAAAGAAAGAAATGGAGCTGATAGTGACAACTTTATACAATAGGATTGAAAAAATAACATTTTCATTTTCCAGGCTAGAGAACTTCCCTTCCAGTCTAGCTGGAGGTGTCAGCAGGAATCCTCCCTATTTTATAGAAGCCAATTGGACATGGCAGCCAAGTTGACGAGACGTCACCTGTACACACATACACACAGTGTATCACAAATATGTGAGAACGTGCGTCCCATTACTTACACAAAGCTATCTATGAATTTACTTCCACAATAAGATTAACTCGAGTTCCTTTATCACCACAAGTTTATGAAGTGAATTCTGTCATTTTTGCAAACATGATAACGCTACTTTAACACTTTATATAGCCTATCTATGACTCTGTATAGCCATTCAGTGGGTGCTACTGAGTATAATAAAGGGAGTGACTTCTTGATTCATACAGCGACACGGGTGAATCTTAAATGCATTTTGCTGAGTGAAAGAAATGAAACCCAAAGTTGACAGACTCTATGAGACCACTCATGTAACATTCTGCAACACTCAAACTCGAAAGGAGATGAACAGATGTGGAACTGTTGTTGTCAAGGGTTCCTTGTGGGAGGAGAAGCAGGCTCCAGAGTCACTACTCAAGGGGACTTTCAGGTCACGGAACTGTTCTGTAATTACTGGGATGGTAGATGTGCAACCCTGTGGATTTCTACACACCAAGAATGAAATGAACCCTATGCAAACACTTATCTTATTTTGAACTTTATGGCTGTATGATTGATACACAAAGAATTGCAGACTGAATGTGTGTGATTTGATGAGTTTGGACACAAGCAAACACCTGGGATACTATCGCCACATTCAGTTTAATCCAACATCTCTAGAACTTACAAAAACCAACCAAGTACTGGGGGATCCCAGAATAGAATGCAGGTGGTGACCTGTGACTCTCACTTCATGGAGTGAGCGGAATTCTACACGGTCGCTGGGTTTCCCCACCTGATCCCCCGAACGATGAACATGATGAAGAATCACAAGTCCTCGTTATGTTACATGTCAAATGGGATTTTTCAGATATAATCAAATTTATTAATCAGTTGACTTTTAGTGATTCAAAAGCGAGATTTTCCAGGTGAATCTAATCTAATCACATGAGCAGTTTAAAGGCAGCGAGTTGCTTTTTTAAACCAGCGGTAAAAGTCAGACTCGACGCAATGAAGAAAAGGATTTTATGGTCACTGCGAGCTTTGACGTTGAAGGGGGCTCTAGGCAAAGACCAGAGAGGAACTCCCAGGCACTGAGAGTGGGCTCACCTGACAACCAGCAAGAAGACTCACTCTTCCTGCTTGCAGGGGACTGGCATCTGCCAACAGCATGGGCGAGGCTGGTAGTGGGTTCTCCCACAACAGCCTCCAGTAAAGAGCCCAACACAGCAACATCTTGATAGCCGTCTAGTAAGACCTTAGGCACAGAGCCCAGAGCCCGTAGAGCCCACCTGGACTTCTGACCTATCCAGCTGTCAGTTAATAAATGGATCTTCTTTTCAGCCACTAGATTGTGGAAAGTTTCCACTGCAACAGGAAAACAATGCACCACATTATGAATAGATGACATGTCCTTCCCAGGGGTGGTGAGGGAAAACGAGCTGACCTACATAGGCACAAAACAGTGTTGTGACTGGACGGGGAGGATTTGAGACACAAGGGGAACTGCATACAAACACTGTTCTCCGAGAAGTAGTCCCGTTTCTCCCATGAATGCAGGCCAGCAAGGCTGAAATTACTTTCTACGCATACTGGGATTAAACAAGTAAGTAAATAATCTGTACATCACGGTAGTCTGATTTCTTCCTATCCCAGAAAGAAGTTCAAAAAAGCAAGGGGAGTTGGGGAGAAAGGCTGGAATGTGGATTGGAGTATATCTATACAAATAACATCGAAATAAAAGTAGACATGTATGTACATGAGTTAGTACACAAACAAGGACTCCCCCACTCTGTTTGCTGAGTCCAGAATCAGTGACAGCCAGTCACAATGATGAACACTCTTAGTGCCCCAATCTTTCTGAGCACCATGTTCCAATACAAAAAACTAGGGCACTTTGGAAAAAGGGCTGATTTTGTAATTACTGGGATGGTAGATGTGCAACCCTATGGATTTCTACACACCAAGAATGAAATGAACCCTATGCAAACACTTATCTTATTTTGAACTTTATGGCTGTATGATTGATACACAAAGAATTGCTCAGGTCACAGTTCCATGACCTGAAAGTCCCCTTGGGTAGTGACTCTGGAGCCTGCTTCTCCTCCCACAAGGAACCCTTGACAACAACAGTTCCACATCTGTTCGTCTCCTTTAGAGTTTGAGTGTTGCAGAATGTTACATGAGTGGTCTCATACAGTCTGTCAACTTTGGGTTTCATTTCTTTCACTCAGCAAAATGCATTAGGGCTGGGAGGATACATAATGAAGCGAGAACATTTTATCAAGTCTGGAAATAAGTACTTAAACCAAACAAGAAAGAAAATAATGGGGCATATCACAAGAAACAGAAGTCAACCGAAAATAGTCCACTCTGACCAAAAAGAACAACTTTAGCAGTAAAATAAATATTGGCATTACTGGACTGTAACTCAAATAATAAAACAAATATTTACATGTCGGTGCTGATGTTAATAAGAGATCAAATAAATAAGTAGAAAGAGACAAATCTTCTCACAGAAGAATTACAGATAATAAATGTAGAAGGAATGGGAGGAAATGGAAAATCACCACTAGAACAGCCCAGAGATAAACGCTGCAGGCAGCAACTAGTGGAAGTATGATGGGTAGTGGGTAGAACTTGCAGGAGAAACAGAGCATAGGTGGCCACCGAACAGCCCCAACACAATCCGGGTTAATTACTGGAGAGGTTTTAGCCCACACCTACACAGTCTCTCATGTTCCTTTCCCCGATATACCCTGATTCCATTCCCCAAGACTGCAGACTGGAGTTAGTGATATGTGTCAATCAAAGAGATTATGGCAAAGGGAATAGTGATTTCACAATGGAGAAAATGGGCAGACACCACCTTCACCAAGGGATGATCCTCAGGTTGCTTGTTCCCCCCACAGGCTCACACTCTGACCTCAAAGTTTCTGGCTTCCATCTCCACAGTGACCCAGATCTTCATGACAAAAGAAGGAAGAATAACCTGGCCATTCCATTTATTGTTACTTATCGTGATGGCTATTTCTAGGTGATAACTTGACCAGGTTATCAGTATATAGCTGGGTTGTCAGTAAAATGTTATTTCTGGGGTTTCTGAGCATCATCCATTTCACTGGGGGCCCAACGGGAACAAAAAACGTGATGGTCAAATTCTCTTGTCTAGAGATGGGACACCCATCATCTCCTTCCCTCATACACAGGAACTCTTGGGTTCTCAGGCCTTTGGACTCCAGGACAAGCATAAGCTGCAAAGCTGCCTGGGTTCTCAGGTCTTGGACTTAGACTGAATTACACCACTGCCTTTCCTGGTTCTCCAGCTTGCATCATGGGACTTCTCGGTCTCCACACTGATGAGCCAATTTCTAGACTAAATCTCCAATTATATGTGCCTTATAACCCACTGGTTCTGTTTCTCTGGGAACATGAGTAGCTCACTTGTTTTCACATGGTCTTTGTTTTCATACACCCCTATAACTGTAGGTCCTAGAGAGAAAGATCTGGAACCTGTGACTGTGTAATTATTGTAGACACATATATGTGTAGGCATTTTTTCTGAAGAGAAATTTTACTCCAACTCAGCCCAGGCATCTGACCCCTCAAAACCTTGCAAAACAGTAGTCTGAGGATAGGCAGTTTTTTCTCTGCTTACCTCTGTAGGCACCTACTGTTTTTGTAAAGAAAATGCTTGATGCTTATGTAGAATGAATAAACAAATGTAAGATGTAAAATATTTAAATCACTTGACCCTTTACCAAAAGTAATGACATCCGCATAGGAGAAATAAATGATTCTCCAAATTTAAGGTCTCAGTTAAACTAAAAGAATAGTGACTACCGTCATTAATAGTCAATTCAATTATAGTTCAACGCAGAATTTTCTTACGTATTCCTTTATCCTCATAAATAGAGTAGCCATGTGTTCCTGTTTATCCCTGCTGTTCCGACATATTGCTTCATCCTGTCTGGCTTGGCATTTGTCCTGGATTTTTCGTATTTTAATAAGGCATTATTTTAATATCTTCACTCACATAAGCTAAGCTGGATTTGGTGATGCCACACTGCATCCTTTCAGCTTCTGCCAGAGCCTGCAAATGAAATGTCTGAAATGAGTCCCAGGTGCAGGAAAACAGAGCTCACTGAAACATGTGGTTACATCCTTAGGACAACGGGCTCTAACCTCTCTGTCTTTTCCAAGCCCTTTACAGCCGCAAGGTAATTAACACCTCCCTCTCAAGGACAGCATGCAGGCACTCGCTGATAAAATTAAGCGCTCTGTGGCACGAACAGCTAGGGACAGTGACTCCAGCAGGATTTGAACAGTGAGGGGAGGAGAGGCTGCTCTGCTCCTGCTGGGTTCTGTTTGCGCCACATGCTGTGCAGTCGTCTGACTCGGGAGGGTGCACAAAACTTGTAGGTAGATAGGGGGCAGTGGGGAGCACAGGAAATTAAGGATTAGGCAAGGATCAGCTAGGTAAGCGAAGTGAGGTTACAAAGCCTCAAGAGTCCACATACTCTCAATACAGAGGTTTTGGCATTCATAGCGTGTGCAAGTCTACTTGATGTCATTTATGTATTTTAGTGCTTTCTTGTTTTGTTCTGAAATAGACCAATGAGCTCAAAAATGCATGCTAAATTTTAGAAATCAAGAAATTTGATGCTAAATAAGTACAGCGTCTAGATTATACCAACCACAAGAAAACCAGAGACAGATTAGCTGAAGGAGCATAAGCATCTATTTCAAAATGGGGTGCTATTTTAAGACAGTGCCCATCTTCACTCATGCAGCTATGGGAAGGGCTCGACTTCTCATTGAGAGCAAGTGACTGTCCTCCTGGATTAATTTTGCTTACTTTGATTCCACATATTTTCTGCACAATAAATAATAAGATACATTAGCTCCATTTGTATATTAAGAATACTATTATAACAATAAAAACACAACTCATCAAAAGTTAAATTGTGTCATGTATATCGATGTCATCTATCTATATTAAATTTTAAAAATTGTTAATACATTTCAAAGGGCATTCCATTTTCTATCCATTTATTGGTACAAATTTAAGCTTTGGGAATTTACTTGGTGGAATTTAAAACATCTGTTGTCATTGTAGATGCTATTACAAATTCAGTAAAATACTATTTTAAAAATCTATTTGATTTTGTAGCAATATACCAAATAGAAAGTGTGGTGGGGCACAGAATCTTGTTTTTAAAATCTTGTTTAAAAACCATGTTCTTTTATTTTTCTTTCAGCTTTATTGAGAAATAATTGACATACATTACTATATAAATTTAAGGAATACAGCACAGTGATTTGATTTACATATAGTGTGAAATGATTTCCCATATTAGATTCAGCTAACATCCCTCTTCTCATATAGGTACAACAAAACAAAAATCAAAAAGAAAAGAAAGGAAATCCTCCACATGATGAGAACTTACAGGATTTATTCTTTAATAACTTTCTCATATATCACACAGCAAGGTTGGAGAGTATCATCATTTTATACATTATATCCCTAGTTCCTATTTATCTTATAACTGGAAGGTGTACCTTCTAGCCACCTTCTTCCAATTTTGGCTACCCACCCTCTCTTCCTTTGGTCCAATCTGGTTTTTTGAGTTTGGCTTTTTTTTTTTTTTTAAAGAATACACATATAAGTGACATCTTACACTATTTGTTTTTCTCTGTCTGGCTGATTTTACTTAGCATGGTTCTTTCAAGGCCCATTCATGTTGCTGTAAATGGCAGGAGTTTCTCATTTTTATGGCTGAATAATATTCCATTGTATATACATACCACCACTTCTTCATGCACTCCTCACTGATGGACACTTAAGTTACCATGACCTGGCTATGGTAATAATGTTGCAATAAACATAGGGATGCAGACTTCTTTTTGAGTTAGCACTTTATTTCCTTTGAATATATTACAAGTACAATTGCTGGGCCATCTGGTAGTTCTATTTTTTTTTTTTTTTTTGAGGAAGCTCCATTCTGCTTTTCACAGTGAATGTAGCACTTTACAATACCACAAACAGGGCACAAGGGTTCCTTTCTCTCCACATCTGGAACAGCATTTGTTATTGCTCGTCTTTCTGGAGATGGCCATTCTAACAGGAGTAAAGTGATCTCTCTGGTTTTAATTTACATCTAACAACTAATCATACTAAGCATCATTTTATGCACCTGTTGCATTTTGCATATCTTCTTTGGAAAAATGTCTCTCAGTTACTTTGTCCATTTTTTCCTTGAATTATTTGTTTTTCTACCATTGAGTAGCATGAGTTCTTTATATATTTGGGATATTAGCTTCTTATCACATATGTGGTTTACAGATATTTTTTAACTGTTACTTAGATGGTCTTTTTCCTTTGTTAATGGTTTTGTTTGATGTGCAGAAGCTTTTCAGATTGATGGAGTGCCGCTTACTTATTTTTTATCTTGTTAATCAAGAACCATGCCAAGTAGTTTTATTCTTATGTCTTCTTCTAGGAGTTTCATGATTATGGGTTTACATTTCCTAATTAATATTTGATAGTAGTGTAAGATAGGGATCTAGAACCATTCTTTTACATTTGAAGGTCCATAATATCCAAGCACCACATTTATGGAAGAGACTTGTCTTTTCTCCACTAAGTATTCCTGGCTTTCTTGTCTAACAGAAGTTGATCGTGTAGGCTGGGGCTTAGTGCTGGGCACATGATAAAGTTCCAGGGGTCTATTTGTCTATTTTTGACAGTACTATATTGTTTTCATGACTATAGCTTTATAATAAAGTTTAAAATCAGGAAATATAATGCTTTATTTTTCTTTGGCTACTTGGGGTCTTTTGTGGTTCCACATAAATTTTATGAGAGCTTCAACTTCAACAAAAAATGCCATAAAAGTCATGTTCTTAATGAACTAAGAAATCCATACACTGGGAATGTATTTCCATTGGCACATTATCACAGAACATAGTAATCATTTCATAAATGTCCCTATATCAAATTGGCAATTAAATAAGTTGTATCTTTTAAAGTTTTGGAGACATTCAGGAACTATAATCATTGATATCAAACTTCCAAAGAGAATAATAGTGATAGAAGAAGATGACCCAAGCTTACAGATGAGAGCTAAGATAACAGGTACTATTAGTACTGTGCTTGTATAAAAGTGTTTTAGAACACTCCAAGTTACTACTTATAACTGGATAAATATTACATTCTATCCTGGCACCACACTGACAAATTCTACAATCTGGTGAAACATCTAAATTTGATTAAAATGCAAAATACTCATTAATAGAAACAACTTGTCGACAAGTTTTGCCTGTAAACATATTGAACAAAGAAAAATACTTTATATGCAGGCAAAAAGCCAGTGCCTATAAAATATTTGGGCTGAAATATTTGTATGTGTTAATGTGGAACAAATGGACTTAAGTATATTCTCAATTTAGTAGAATTTGACCTAATTTTACCCAGTTACTGGGCACCGACTATTTCTCAGATGTAGAAAGAATTACTTGATCAAGTAGACAACTGCACATTTTCATGTATCAACCATCAAATGCAATTCTGAAGAAGAATGCAGGCACTTTAATTTTTTTTAAATAAGAAATCAGAAACTACCATATGCACATTGTAAGATAAGACAGAGTTTTAAAAAACAGACTAGGACCTCCCTGGTAGCCTAAGGGTTAAGTCTCAGCGCTACCACTGCGATGGCCTAAGAAGCTGACCCACATATGCACAGCAGACCTCTCCTGTCTCGCCCCTGCTCCCCGCAACAGTGTATTTCAGTAGACCTGCCTGTTCTGCTCCCCACTCTGTCTCTGGTGAATCCACTCACCCTCCTACCCCCTGCTGCCTCCTACCTCTGGTCTGCACCCCAGTTCCTCTACACAAAATAAAAATCTTAAAAAATAATAAAAATAAATAAAAAACAGACTAAAACACATAAATATGAACCAAGAAACATCCCACTACCCTTCTTTAATGTTTAGATAATTGATATAGAATTTTTATATACACAAATATACTACTTTCAGCTGTGTAGAAATTGCTTTATTTAAGGAAATATTTTAGAATAAAACTATAGATTGATATAACTCAAATTTGCCAGTGAATAGACATTAAAAATGAGACAAGTTTAACTATTTTAAATTTTAATTTAGTCTCCAAGATGTCACCTACAAAGTTCAGGTGATTAAATTTTTTTTAATTTAATTTAATTTAATTTTTTTAAGATAACTTTTTTTAAGATTTATTTATTTTATGCATACAAGAACTGGGGTGTAGGCCAAAGGTTGAAGCAGGGTGAGAGAATTCACCAGAGAGAGAGTGGGGAGCAGAAAGGCGGATCCACCGAAGTACACTGCTGAGGGGAGCAGAGAGTGAGGCAGGAGAAGTCTGCTGTGCCATGTGGGAAGCTCCCTGGCCAGGGATCAAACTCGT
Organism: Scalopus aquaticus; assembly: GCA_004024925.1. Taxonomy (NCBI): domain Eukaryota; kingdom Metazoa; phylum Chordata; class Mammalia; order Eulipotyphla; family Talpidae; genus Scalopus; species Scalopus aquaticus. The sequence goes on along the minus strand of PVIJ01020402.1, from coordinate 10,034 downwards.
GTTGCAGTGGCTGCGGATAACTTCATAGGGCTGAGACTTAACCTGTTGTGCCACCAGGGAGGCCAGTTTAGGCGATAAATTGTAAGAAAAGTAACTACAAGATAAAAGTTATTGTTTATGGGACTACATTTTACTCTCACAAATTAAAGGGGGGACTCAAATTTACTGACAGTTGAGAACTATCGGGCAGCTTAGAGTCACGTAGACAGGACATGGATAGAGAAGAATTTGAGCCAAGCCTCTGAAGAAGCATTTATTGAGAATCTACAACCTGAAGAACAGAATACCATGCGCAAGAAAGGTATTTTCCTCAGGATGTTTCACCTAACTAGAATACAAAAAAGAGAGAAAAGCAGTCAAATAGCACAGAAGTCTTTAGGCAATCCAAATATTGTAATTTAAAGAACTCAGAACAATAACATACAGAAAAACAACATTCTGCTGATTCAAACAGGACATGAGAAAGATTACTGTCTAGAAGGATTCTGAACCACCTTTTGGAAGAGGAGGCAGGTGTGCCTTGCAGAGACCTGGGCTGGAGAGCTGCACTTTGGGGATCACTGTGTGTAGATGCCGAAAGCAAGTCCAGCACATCTGTTGGAACCCAAGGGTTCTTTGTGGCCAGAAGATCAGGAGCTGAGATAGCTGCGTGGAATGCTAGATTTTGAAGATACTAGAAAGGCTAGATAAAAATGGATGTCTAGTAGCTTGTTCATCAGGGGAAAAAAAAAACAACCATAATAAAATTTGTCTGGATTTAAGAACATCCATTTGACTGTGATTTATTTACTCAAACATTCAACAAACATTTACTGAATGTGTACAATGGACAAGGACCGCTTCATGCAGTAAGGAGAGAACAATAAATAAAACAAAATCCTTATCCTCGTGGAGAACTAGCAGAGAAGAGAAACAGCACTTTCTATAAACCTTATACTGCACTACAATACAGAATTGCAATGAAGAAAAACAAAGCAAGATGGAGCTCAGGGCTGTGGGGTACAACTTTAGATAAGGTGGACACAGAATACAGCTAACAATGCCTAGTTCACTTCAGATGCATTAACATATTTCATCTTCACAGCAATTACATGAGGTAGGGATGTGTTATTTTCCTTCCTTTACAGAGGAGGAAACACAGGGTGATTTAGCACCTGGCCCAGGAGTTTACAACAAGCATGTGACACAGTTTTTCAGAGTTAGACTGTGTGACTCAAGCCCATGTTCATAACCATCCTGGTAATGCTTCCCCATGACTCTGAGGTGAGACCTCAACTAAACAAGAGAGTTCGCCATGTGATGTCTTCGTGAGAAAACCCTGGGTATACTTGGCATGTTCAAGAAATAGCAAATAGCCCAGAAGTAAACAAATCTTCAAAGAAGACAGGCAGATGGCCAACAGGTACATGAAAAGATGCTAATCATCACTTATCAGGGAAACGCAAATCAAAGCTGTAATGAGATACCACCTCACGCACTGAGAATGGCCTGTTATCAAAAAGAGTAGAAACAAGTGTTGGTGAGAAGATGGAGGAAAGGGAGCCCGTGTACACTGTTGGTGGGAAAGTAACTGGTCCAGCCCTGATGGAAAACAATAAGGACATCTCTCAGAATATTAAAAATAGATCTGCCATGTGATTCAGAATTTCCACTGCTTTGTACCCAGAGGATGCAAAAACACTACTGTGAAGGAGTAATGCACTCCTATGGTCACTGCAGCTTAGTAGAAACAATCGAAGTACTCAAGAAAAGCGGATCATGATACACAAGGGTATACTACTCAGCTATTAAAAAAAAAAAAAGATAAGGGCCTCCCTAGTGGCACAAGGGAAGGCTCATCATTATGAACCTATCCAGAGCCAGTGAAGCACAAGTTTGATCCCCGGCCAGGGAGCTTCCCACATGGCGCAGCAGACCCCTCCTGTCTCTCCTGCTGCTCCCCTCAGCAGTGTATTTCAGTCAATCTGCCTGTTGTGCTACCCACTCTGTCTCTGGTGAATCCTCTGTCACATACATACCCCACACACACCTGTGGCCTACACCCCAGCTTGTATGCATAAATAAATAAATCTTTAAAAAAAGGGTGAAATTTTGCCACTTGTGAAAAGCATGGATGAAACTAGAAAGGATTACATTAAGTGGACTAAGTCAGAAGGAGAAAGACAAATACAAGATGTTTCACTCATATGTGGAATATAGAGAAACAAAGCAAAGGAACAGATAAAATCAAACCAAAACAAGCCCTTGAAATCTGGCTGCAGAACTGAGGCTACGGAGGTGAGGGTGGGTGTGGGAGGGTTGGGGGGAGTGGGAGGATGGGGACAGGATGGAGAGCAAAGGGAGCTTCCCAATAGGGGAGCAGGCCCAGTGAACTATGATGGAGAATTACAGGTGCTTTGGTGGCAGATGTGGTATGGTAACATACATTTGAACATTTACCCCTGAATATATTGTTTTGTGTGAACACACTGTAAAACGTTCTGGGGGTCCTCCCGGCTTCCTGGTCTAGCAGACAAGAGAATCCATCTGTACAGACATAAGTCAGAACAGGCTCCACCCTGTAGCCTTTGCAGAATCTGCTGCCTGAAAGTAATCAGCCCTCCCATCCACACTAACGACCAAGGAGCCAGATAAAGGTTTTAACAATGAGTAACCCAGTATTTGCATCTCCACAGTATATTGTTTAGAAATCAGGCAAGTAATTAAACTCTAGCATTTGCCCTCCTCCACAGATAGCATCAACATATCTTTACATTTTTTTAAAGATTTATTTATTTATTTATACATACAAGCTGGAGTACAGGCCAGAGGTGTGGGGCGGCGAGAGGGTTCACCAGAGACAGAGTGGGGAGCAGAACAGGCAGACCAGAAATACACTGCTGAGGGGAGCAGCGGGCGAGATAGGAGAGGTCTGCCGCACCATGTGGGATTCTCCCCAGCTGGGCGTCGAACTCGCATCGCGCGCTGCCGACAGCTCCACAGCGCAGCGCTCAACCGCTGCGCCACCAGGGAGGCCCTATCTTTACATTTTTAATGAGTCACTTTTCCTACCTATATAAAGTAAAAGTCAGCTGGAAAACAGTTATCACAGAGTAAATCTGCTGGACTGCTTCCTGTTTTTGAATTCTCACTCTTGATTCTTTAATAAACTCATTTGATTTTGCTTGCCCCCCCCATACATTTACATTTATAGTTGTAAACCTATGTTAACTAAATAAAAATAATTCAATATTAAAAAAGAAACAACTTTGTCCAATATGGCTGAAATTGAGTTAGTAAGAAGGAAATTAAAAAGAAAATGAAGTCAGATTATTAAGGTATAATGGTCCACTGAAAGTAAACTAAACAAAGGTCTAAGTATAGAATTGCAAAGTCCAGGTAACAGGTGATGCTAGCTTGGACTAAGCATTTATTGATGACTGGAATGGTCTCTTTGATGTGTCAGCTTGGCTAGCCTACAGTTCCCAGTTATTCAATCAAACATGAATCTAGGTAAAGGCGATTCTATAAATGTGATTGAAGTCCACAATTTGTAGGCTTTAAAAGAGGGAGATTATTCTAGATGATCTGGGTGGACAAAATTTAAACAACTGAAGAAAGGGCCCTAAGGGTAGGTCTAAGGCTTCCTGAAGAAAAAATAAAATCCCTGTAGGGACAGTAGATATAATCCTTCCTACAGATTTACAATTTCCTTACTCAGTCCCTCAATCATATAAACCAATTCCTTGTGATAGATTTCTCAATACATACCTCCTATTATGTGAGAAGGGGTAGACATTGGTCAGAATCAGAATACATGCTGAAGGTAACATTAAATATTGGATGTGAATAGGGTAGAAAGAGAGAAGTACTCTATCAACAATATCACCCTCTAATTCTTCTCTCACTGATGCCACTGTTACAGAGATACTTCCATGAAGGGAGGTGCCATTTTTCACATCACCACCACCCCCAGTTGCATGCAGCCACCTTGGACTACAAGTCCTAGTATGCCATGAACCAGAATTCCTGAGGGGGGGGGCTAAGGCAACCTGGGGCAGAGCTGAGCAGCCAGAAGGACCAACATAACAGGGCAGTCAAGCAGGTACTCTCTGGCTTTTCCAGCTTTGACATGCATCTGTTACTACTGGTAGGAGACACTTGGAGGGACTTGAAGGAGACACATGGAGGAGAGACATGTGGAGATACTTGGATGAGACACATGAGGAGGTTGCTCCTGGTCCTTGGGAGAGACAGTGAGCTGTTATCTTGACCTTGTTGTAGATTATGTGTTTTATTTTGAAATCTGTCCCAGCTCCCTGGGACCTGTCTAACCCCTTTCTTGTGGTTCCCTGCCATAAAGTACCTTAGACATGTTGCAAATTTTTAAGATTCGGAAGCCCTGCTTCAGGTCTATATTATTTGGCCAGGGATATGTCCATGAGGGAATGGGCATAAATGGAGGGGGTTTACTGGGCAACTTAATAAAATCATTTTCTCCCTCCTGCTCTCTCTAATTCTATTCAAAATCTTTCAGTTCAAGAGTCTGATTCCTTTACCTTTGTGCAGCCTTTGATGAATGGACAAATCCTTCAATGAGGGCACCCCCTTAATAGTTTGATGTCCCTGGGTACTTCTCGGTGGTACACTAACACTGTCTGAAAACAAAGGAGTAATCACATTTTGTTAACTTCAGTTGCATGCTCCCATGTTTTAGGCAAAATATCAGCAATGAGAACACAGCCAGTTGCTCTGTTGCATATCTGGAGGACTGTTCAAAATATTGAAGTCTGTGACTTCTTATAAAGGGTCCCATTTACAGAATCGGCATTCAGAACCCTTCCCTCAGGGTAAGACCCTTTGCTGAGACACCTAACAGCTGTAACAGAAAATAAAACAAATGTCACCAAATGCTAGAACATTTAAATAAGATTGGTCTATTCGCGCAATGGAAAACTATCAAGCCATTAGAAAATGGTGTTGGACAGAAAAATTAAATAATTAGATAAAATGACCATAATATTTGACCATTAAGGTTGATTAAGTATATTTGGGACAGTAATTCAGAGTACAAACTTTTATGCAAATAGAGCTGTATTTAGATCCTGAGTCAACCACGTGTTACCAGTACAGCCTTGTGCCATTTATTTAAGCTCCCTGAGCCTCCATCCTCACCTCTCCAGGAAAGAACTAAAATGGTCAAAAGTGCTCCAGTGAGAACAACCAGTGTACAGTAAGTCAAATTACCCTTTGTGAATATATATCATATATTACACGGTGTGGAAATGTGTGTGTGTGTATACATGCACACACAGTATATTTCCTATCATATAGTGGCTATATAGATACACTCACACAGAACAAGGTATTTTACTGTTTTATTATTTAGTTGAACTAAAAACCATTTTCATTTTAAACTAGAACCAAATGTGAATCTCTGCTGGTGGGTTTGTGAGTTCATTTCACTTAGTCACTATTTACCAAGCGCTTTTATGTTGCAGGCACGAAATGCTAAGTAGAAGAGAAAGAGCAGGACACATAATGGCCTTTACTGTTTTTGTGTTTTCCCCACATTTTCTACAATAATTTTGACTTCAGCCAACACATAAGATTCTTTTTAAGGACAATGTGACTCCCTGTAATTAAGCAAGAGTATTACATTTATTCCCTCTAGCGGTGGGTGTACAGAAAGCTAGCACCAAAACCGACCACCATGAGGTACCTGGCTCCAGCAAGGATGAGCCTAAGTCCCTGACCTGCTTCCATTGCACTGGTCTCATTTGCTAAGAGGCACTTCCTTCCAGGGTGATCCTGCTATTATTTCAATGAGGACTCATAGTGGCAACTCTGTCTACAGCACCCTCACAGTCTCACAGACAAATCTCCTCTGGCCACAGGTTCCCTGAAAATGCTTTCCAGCAGGTTTGCCTTTACAGAAGCGGCCTCATCTGAGCTCAAGATATGTGTGCTTCAAAAACATTAATTCAAAAGGATATCTGCACCTCTATGTTTATTGCAGCACTATTTATAACAGGTAAGACATGTAAACAACTCAAATGCCCAAAAATAGATGACTGGATCAAGAAGATGTGGTATATATACACAAGGGAATATTATTCAGCAATCAAAAAAGATAAACTCATGCAACATGGATGGAGCTAGAAGGGATCATGCTCAGTGAAATAAGCCAGAAAGAAAAAGAAAAATATCAAATGGTTTCACTTATATGAGGAGTATAGGGGAACCAAATAAGGGCTCAGGAGAAATAATAATAATAATAATAAAAAACTAGGAGGCAAACATAATCAAGAGACATTCTGTGAGGAAGGGGGAAGGAAAGGGATCAAAATGGGGGAGTGAAATGTACAAGAGACTATGGTGATGGTTCAGGGGTGAATTGGTGGTAGGAACTCTACAGGGAATATACAATAATGTAAAAGATATGAATAAAAAATATATAAAAAATAAAGAGAGTCAAACAATGAACAACAAAAAAAAGAGATGACTGGATACAGAAGATGTGGTACATATACACAATGGAATACTATTCAGCAATCAAAAAAGATATATTCATATCATTCTCAGCAACGTGGATGGAGCTGGAAAGGATTATGCTCAGTGAACTAAGCCAGAAAGAAAAAGAAAATATTGGATGGTTTCACCTATAGGAGGAATGCAGGGGAACCAAATAAGGGACCAGGAAAAAAAATAATTACAATAAATTTTAAAACAATTAATAGGCAACTATTAACCTGAGACACTCTGCAGGGGAGGGGGAGAGATCAAAACAGGGGAGGGAAGAACACAAGGGACTGTGGTGACGGTGCACGGGTGAACTGGTGATGGGACTTTTACAGGGACTACACCTGAAGGACAAAGCACACATTGTACAAAAAGAAAGAATGATGTAAAATATATACACAATATAAAAAAGTAAAACAAAAAAATAATTTTAAAAAATTAATAAATATTCTTTAAAGGAAAAAAAAAAAAGAGAGAGAGTGTGGTTCAGTTAACCAGCCTCCTGCACTCTCAGCCAGACTCGGAGCAGAACTACAAAGCTCTGTGTCCTGTCCCCATCACTGGGACCCCCTCCCGTCCTCAATTTCTGTCTCTGTGAATGAAGCACAATAATAGCTAACTGCACTCACGAAATAAAACACACTAGCAGTTATTAAGTGTGCCTGGAAATGCAAATAAACCATTCTGGCACCAGAGTGTTAGCAACCGCCGGGAGTGGCGATGAGCACACCTCCTCTTACAGGGATTTTCCTGTGGGGACCATGCTTCCAGATCACACAAAAGGAAGGCTAATGCCCAGGCCAATTTCACATAGCTATTACAAAGCACATCAAAAATGTTATTTTAAGCTACTGGAAAATTATCCTCAGGGAAAAAAAATGTCAGCTTAGTGCTTATCAATAGTAATTTGAAAAAAAGCAGGATGTCAGGGCAAGCTATAGACTTCTGTCCTCGCAGACTTGCAGATAAAATACACTACATGAGTTCAAGAGCATTTATTCAAATGCCTCTCCTGAGAGGTCAACAGGGCTGCTGCTGCTGCTGAACACTCGCGACAGCAACCCAAGGAGTCAGGGGCTCCCTTGCAAGATTAAGGACTCTAAGCTCCCCAGTCACTCCCAGCTCCCAGCATCCTCATCAATCTCTCCAGCAGGCGGAGGGGGCATCGCTCTCCCCCTGCAGTTGTACACACGGTGGGGGGGGGGTGTATGTGGGGGGAGCTATTGTTGCCACATAAACTCAGGCTTGACGACCAAAAGATAAATACTTTAACTCTTCCACTTCAGAGAGTAGACAATCTGGCTAAACACCAAGAAATAGGGAAATTAGGTCACTGGGCACCCAGAGAAGCACATGCACTGGCTTATTCCCCCAGCCCCAGGTGCTGGCTCTCCATGGCGACCCCACGCTGACATCAAAGGGGCACTGCAGAGCCCAGCCCGGAGATTACCATCCAGACGCATTATTTATTGTCTCAGGCTGGTTGTCGATTCTGCGTATGCTTTATTTCTGCTGCTTTTCCTTTGTGTCGAGGGTTCATCCCAGAATGAATCATTCCTTCCCCGTGGTCTCCCAGCTGGTGGTTTGTACCTCGTTCTGTCTTGTGTTGTCACCGGTTTCGGGCACCTATTTATAGCACTCTGTTTTGTTTCTTAGCTGCACTGGCACCTACTGGACAACATTCACCCAAGACTCACCCCAGGGCAGACCCAGGGTAGGGCACTGTGCCCATTTCAAGAGCACATTGTTACCGGGGTAACCTTGAGTCCACTCAGATGCTCTTCTGAAAACAACAAAGTACCACAAAGGATCGGGGAGGATAAAGAAGAACTAAACACCACCTATATCTAACCAACAGCAGAGTAAGCCTCCTTTTCAGCACATATGGAATATACCATGGTACCATAAGCAATGCATTTTCTATATACACACACACATATGTATACACACACATACATATATAATGCACATTCTAAAGGTTAAATATTTTATAAATAAATTATTTACCTGGGTCATAAAACACACCTTGACAAGTTCAATAGAATTAAAATCATACAAAGTGTTTTCTCCAGCCATAGAGAAATTAAATCAATAAACAGAAATATAACAGGAGAATACACAAATGCTTGGAAATGAAACAACAATCTCTATGTGATTATCACAACAATCCATATGCGGTAAGTGAATGTGAAAGGGTAAATCTCCAGAGAATTTAGAAAATATTTCAAAAGGAATGAAACTTAAAACACAGCATTGTAGGATGGAGCTAAAACCACCTTTGGCGGGAAACTTTTAGCATTAAATGTTTACTAGAAAAAAAATGCATCAAATGAGTAATCCAAGAAATTAGGAAAAAGAACAAGATAAAGTTGTAGCAGGTAGGAAAATGGAAAATTAAATAGAAGAGCAGAAATTTAAAAAATTGAAAACAACAGATAGAAAAAAATAAAATGGAAGGCTGGCTTTTAAATGGATCAATAGAATACAACAAAAGGCTGAGCACGTTAAAGCCTGCCTGTTAATGTTGGTCTCCTCTAGGTCCTGGTCTGAAACTGACACCATCAGCTCTCCGGGTTCTCAGCCTTTGGACTCAGATTGGAACGACATCATCACCTTGGCTGGGTCTCCAGTCTCCATCTGCCAGGTGCAGATTTGGGGATTTTTCAGATTTCAGAATCACATGAGTTAATTCCTTATAAGGAGCCTATCTACCTACCTTCCTCCCTCCCTCTCTCACTAATCCATTCACGTAAACTATCTATCTACCTATCAATCAATGCACAGGAGACACAAGTGACCAAGTGGAGTTTCTCCCAAAAATGCAAAGCTGATTCAGTATTTCAAAATCAATCAATACCCAGTTTAATGGATATTGATATCCAATTATTAGCAATTTAATAAAGAAATAAAATGTGATTATATAAATTGGTGCAGAAAATCAGTTGACAAAATTTCATGATCAACTCGTGCTAAAATCTATAGGCAAACCAGGAATAGAGGGAGATGCCTCAAAGTAACAAGGACATCTACAAACCCACAGTGGGCACCATGTGAATGGTGAAAAATGGAATGTTTCCCCTCAACATCAGGAACAAGGTAGGAATGTTTACCACCTACTCCCATCACTCCTGTTCAATATTATACTGGAAGTTTGAACCTGTGTAGTACGGTATGAAAAATAAATAAAAGGTCTTTATATTATAAAGGAGTAGATTAAAGTGACCTAATTTGTAGACAATTCTACTGTCAACCAGGCACTTTTAGGCATAATTAGTGAGTTCGAAAAATTCAATAACCACTGCACTACTTATGGGTTAATAATTAAGTTTATAGGGAGGACGTCATCAACATGGCGGTGAAGGGACGCTAGTATCAACTCTCCCAAAAGACAAGCCGCCTATAAAGAGACATCAGCCAAACCCAGAGAAGATCCAGAAACGCTACATAAATCTAACACCCTCACGGGTGAGTAGAACTTGGAAAGAAGCTAAAAAGACTGATCAAGGAGAAGAAAGAACCACCAGATCCCCTCT
>PVIJ01020401.1:0-21022 GCA_004024925.1 Scalopus aquaticus | reverse complement strand
TTCGGGCTTCCTCTGTTTTGTAGCAGTTATCGATAATTCGTTGGTCTTAAGCAAAACCAGCAAATACAAGGGCTATCAATCTCTGTGTCTCAGATGACTGCAGTGAGCGCCATTTGTTTCATGGAAAACCACATGAATTTGGAGATAATAGTAACATGACCTACCCTTATTACTTTTCCATTAAGGTGTTGCCCACTGTTCTTCGCTCTCCATCATCCTGCATTTTATAAATTAGTTTTATGTCATTCAACCAATACTGGGCTGAGTTGACTTATATTTATAATTAACAGGTATTTTTTATGAGCCACAATGCAGAGACATTCATTTCCAAAAAACTATTTTGGTACATTTGGCACAGCCTATGTCACTGCATATGGTTGACTTGTATCTATGAAAGAGATGAGAGTTTCTAGAACTATAATACATATGGGCCATTGACTGAACCATCTGAGGAATTTTTAATTGGTTTGAATATGGAGTGCATTAATTTATATGGATCCATTACTTTTATATGCTTAAGTACATGGAGGGAACTAATCAAATGGGTTTTATTTTCTGGAAGACCGTGAATGTCTTTGGATAACCCCAAATTTCTTTATAAAAAGTTTTACTTTCATGCAAGTCATTATTCTTCAGACACATTTATCAAATACTTCCTTTGTGCATGCCCATACTTTGAAGAAATGTGGTTTCCATCGGTAATCATGCACAGCAAACCTTCTGCTTTTGACTTCTCAGCCAATAGAACCTCATGTTTAACCAGCAAATACACAGACAGATGGTCGGATAAAAATCAAGGTTCCTGGTGATGTCTCCGAGGGAGTGCTTAAATCTGTTCAGGGGTAGAGGAGTTGAGTTTAACCTTAAGTTGTGTTTATGGCTGGGATTCAGCCATGCCAGGGCATGTTTGACAAATGAGAGGAAAGAGCATGCCAGAAATCTATTTCCCACCAACTACTAACAAAGGAAGCATCTCCTGGGAGAAAACTCATTTATTCTAAGGCTGATCTGGGATCTCGACATAAGATATGAGTTCTGCTGAGGTTGGTGTGGTATTCCGGAGGGTATCCAAAGCTGGAAAATGGACTAAAAAAATCTGGAGGAAGAATGCCAGTATTTTATATTAGCATAATAGTATGGAGAGAATGCCAAATTCATCTGATTTTTTCCCTAAGATAAAACATGAGACATCAAAGAGATTTTGCTCTCACGTCAGGCCACATTTGGCTCTGTTCCCAGACACACAGGGTGCAGGTTCATTCTTCATAGAAGTTAGGGGGGAAAGTTTGAGGAGTGCTAACTAGAGTATCTTTCTCTTCTAAGAGAACAGAAAGACAAAGTAGCTATGTCTAGTAATCTTACTCTGTAATTGGAAAAGAATAATAGTGATTCTAATGGAAGAACCCTTCCAGTTTTTCAGATTCATCCCAACCAATAGCCTTGATTTCTACTCCCCCCAAAGTAAAAACCTTATAAAATTTTGGACTACAGGACAACACCATTTTTATGCCTTTGTCACAGTGTAACACAACAGATGGTGACAAAGCATTCTCTCCACCTTGTCACGGAACTCAGGGTTGTTTTGTTACACCAAGAGGTGTTGTACATTGGAAGTACTCAGGCCCCAAATGGCAGAGATATGTGGATTGGTGATGCAAAGAGAGGATTGGGTCAGCATGGCAATGCTCAGAGAGTAAAGGGTGGTAGAGGTTGGAGGTGGGATGACTGCATTGATGACTCCTGGGTGCATCTAATACCCTCACATCCTCCTATCCCAACAAGCCCGTTTCCCTTTCTTATGCTTCCTACAAGGTGAAGGGTAACAAATAATGTCCACAGATATATTGGGACACCCTGTGGGAATGTTCTGAATAGGTGGTTGAAATTATCAGGGGCCTGAAATAGCAAGATTGGGTAAAACTCAGAGAAATAATAATAATGACTGGAGCCATAAAAATAATAGCGATTGAGTGTACAGTTTGCTAGACTCTGTCAAGTGCTTTACGTCCAGTCCTCACAGTATCTCTTTGAGTCAAATACATCTACTATGTCCATGGTATGGTGGAGGAAATGGAAGCATCATAAATCAGACTTTGCTTGTTAGGAACATTGTCAGAATTCAAATCCAGGTCTGCCCCTTACTCTCAGTCTGTGTTTTCAACTTCCATGTTAGATTAATCTCACATCATTACTATAACATGATCCCATTTTTAGTTAGGTATATATATTGTGTATATGAGTATTTAGCAACAATAATATATTTCTTTAGGAAGCCATTTAAAAATTTGGTTTGTATACATGAAGAAGAAGTTAGGCATATGTACCTAAATATGTTGTGTTTACATAGATAAATAGCTACAATTATAAAGTTATGAGCTTTATAAAAGAGTAGATTAATATGTGGACAAAGACTGCTATTGTAAAAGAAGCGTTTTAGTTAGCATTCAAGTGACTTCATTGAAAAACAGGAAAGAAGGTGCTTTACTGAACATCTTGTATATGGCATGTATTAGGATTATATTGGATCCTCACGTCAATCTTGTAAGGTAGATACCATTATTTATTCTATAGGTGAGATAAAGGAAGCACCAAGATATTAAGTAATTCACTTAAAAATCTCAAGTCAAAAATGAGATTCAAAATCATGTATGACTTTAAGCTCATCCTCTGTACCACTGAGGCAACCTCTACAGGATGTTGGAGAATGGAAGGGAGCATCATTTTCTTAGTCCCAGATATGGAAATACAGCGATCTGTTTATTCATTTGCTTCAACAAACACTTGTGAAATGTCGATTATATTTTAGGTACTGGCCTAGATGTTGGGTGTTAAGTTTTAGCGCTGATTTGGGTGGGAAATTTCATTGTTCAATGGAAGAGACAGAACTTCTAGAGGTAACTAGTCACTATGTAAGAACTATGAGGTTCTGTGGGAGGAAGAAGGAGAAAGAAAGTTTATAACCATGGTAGACTTGGGGAAATCATACAGAGAAGGTGACATTTGAATAGTGGCTTAAGTAAGAGCTGCAAGGCAGAAAACAAGGTATAAAGGAAAGAGAAAAGGCCATCCTGAAGTTACAGAGTGGCAGAGTTTGGAAAGAGAAGGCTCATTCTTTTGCACGATTGGAAAGTCTGGTAGATTTCTCTGCCTGACAAACAGGCATTATCATCCATTTACCCTCATGATTCATACAAGTCGTGCCATTTTCCAGGTATGCTATGCTATGAAAACATAATTGAGAAGAATTGTAAAAGCAAATTGCTCTTTGAGGATGAAATATGTGAAAGGAACTGTGCAGAGTTAGGGAAACATTCTTGATCTAAAATTTCTCACGCCAGACTGGAAACATTTCCAGAGATCTAAATTCTGTTCTTGGTCCTCTTCATAGTTTGTTTTATAACCTTGGCCAAATCAATTAACCTTTCCATTCCTCAGGTTGACCTAAGTAAACTTAGAATAATATATCTCTGCCTGCCTGGCTCCCAGGCATGTGAGGTTTAAAGGGTTAATGGAAGAAACTTCAGAAAGTGTCCAAAGCACTATTTATCAGAAAGTCTACAGTCTATTGTGATAGGCAATCTACAGCGAGTGTGCTAGATAGTAGAGGGTTATGAAACCTTGGTAAGAAAGATTATTGGGCACAGTTATCTCTTTCCTTGAAAGCCCTCAACTTATAGGTCAATGAACACCTATGCACCGGGTGATATTCAAGGTTAGAGGAAACACATACCTTACTACTGTATTGGAGCAAATCAGTTAATTACTGGGCAACCTGTTCTTAACAGCCCCTGAAGGCATTGCCTGACCTTGTACCGGGGCTGTGAAAAGACACTTTCCTGACAAGGAAATAACCAGACTTGTGAGGGCTCTCCTTGCATGCAGGTGTTTACAAGGGTAGCTAATTCAGCGGTGACAATTTCCTTTGAAAGTCACCACAACTCTCTCTCTGTGGCTTCTCAGCATTGCCCAGAAGACAGGAGCAAATAATATACAAGGGCTTGTGTGGACATTATCGTGGCCAGATTAGGAGAGACCAGTGATATAGGTGAACTTGAGACCCAACAAAACCTGCAGAAAATATGGGAAAACAGAGAGAGGGCCTATTTTCAATGTCACATTGAAATCTCACTGGCAACACATTTTAGAGTGGAGTAAGAAAATGTCAATTGGCACGACTGATTGGTACACAGGGTTTTGAGATTTTGGTAGTATCACTTAAGATTAAGCTTTCATGTACTCTGTGATTAGCGATTTCACTTCATAGCACCATATAAACAATCCCAAGTGTGTAAAGAGTCATAACTAAAACAAAACAAAACAAAACAAAACAAAACAAAACAAAATATTCCAGCACACTTTTAAACTGTTTAAAAATAGAAAGGAGGAAGGACCTCCCTGGTGGCGCAGCGGTTAAGAGCTGCACTGTGAAGCTGTCGGCACCACGAGTTCGACACCTGGCTGGGGAGAGTCCCGCATGGCATGGCAGACCTCTCCTGCCTTGCCCGCTGCTCCCCTCAGCAGTGTATTTTCACTGACCTGCCTGTTCTGCTCCCCACTCTGTCTCTGGTGAACTCTCTCGCTGCCCCACATCTCTGGCCTGTACCCCAGTTTGTATGCATAAATAAATAAATCTTTAAAAAAAATAGAAAGGAGGAGACATGTCTTACATATATGGAATGACTAAATGAATAATGGAAAATCATATTGTACGATATAATAGGAAATTTAAAAGAATATGTGGGTTATGTGTCCGGTCTATCAACAAATCCTATTATATTTTCCTCTAAAATATACTCTGACCAAATCATCCATTCCATCATAAGCTCCTTTGTCCAGATAGTCATCCATCATGGTTCCTGCAACCTAGGACCTAGCTACAGCCTCCTGACTGACCTCCCAGCTGCCTTTATTACCTCCTACAACCTCTACCCACTCTATAACCACAGTGCTCCATTTAAAATGCTAATGTGATCATATCACTCCAATGGCTTCAGTTCACACTTGAAATAATATCTGCAAGGCCACATTTGATCTGCACCCTGACTGCCCATCCAAATTAATTTCTTGCCATTATGTTTTTCCCACAACTACATCGTGTCACATAATGGGTACTCAACAAAACATTGTGGAGTCAGTGCAAGATGAGATTAATGTAAACTAAGATGGAAAGATCAACAACACACATAGATTATACTGTGGATCAACACATTGGCTACTGATGTAAATGCCTAGGATGTGACAAGTGAGGTGGAAGGAAGGAAATGCAGACCCTCACAGTCCAACGTAAGGATTTTGGATTATAAGTGAGTTGGGAAACTGCTGACATACATTAGAAGACTGACATGTTTGAAGGCTCATTGGGTAGAAATGGGAGTATGTATGTTAGGAGGATGGTGTGGTAATCTGGGTGAGAGAGTCCCAGCTCACACAGGAATAGAGGGCATGTGATGATAAAACTGACAGATTTTGCTGAGGAATTGGAAGTGGTGTGTGAGACAAAGATAGTCAATAAGACTTTAAGACTTCAGCTTGAACAATGATACAATGGGACTGTTGTTTATTGCATTTGTTGAGTGACTGGAGGAGATGAGTTTTATAACCTTCCGAAAGCAATAAAGTTCTAACAAGAATTTGGTTTTGACATCCAATTAGAGATATAAAGTAGGTAGATGAATCTAAGAGACTCAAGTTCTGGATGGAAGACTGGGACAATCCAATACTAAACATTTGAATCTCTAGAACTCAAACTTGTACAAGATTTGTATAATGACTTTGTAACTAGAATGTGTATGTTGATCCGGGGGAGGCAGGAGGAGAGGAAAGAATAGAGCCTTTCTTATTTTTTATTCTTCTCCAAGTTTTAATTTCAAGAAATTCTTGTTTGACCTAATATTTCCGACCCATTGAGGAGCTGAAGGAAAGAAGTTTGTTCGCTTTCAGTTTCCAATGAGAAATAGTGTTGCTTTTATAAGAAAATAGGATAAAAGTTGTACTATCAGAGAGGGAAATCTTCTGAACTGAGACTTGACAATGATCAAAAATATTTGACATGATGGCACAAGAACAATTTATACTGTTTTCAAATGTAAGAACTCAGTGAAATGTGCTTAAACATTTCTCGAATAGAAGACATAGATTCAAAAATATATTAGTAAAAATAATCCAAAAGGCATTAGTTCTAATTTTTCAAAAATATGTTCATGATATTGGTAATAGTACGCTTCCTGGCTGCCATCATTTTCAATAGCTATTATTGTTAACTTCCATTGTTTCTGAATACCATCTAGCATTCTCAGTGCTTAACATATACTACCTTATTTGGTTCTTATACTTGGCTATGATAGTATTGGTATCTTTTGTTATTCAAATGAAGAAGTTGAAACTATGTAGTTACTTTAATGTGGTAGTCCTAGGTCATCATAATTTTCCAAAATTATTTCTCAGAATATTAAGTATATTAAAAATAAGTGGTGGTCCTAGAAGATCAGGTGATGTTAGGTTAAATGAGTATGAGCTTGTTTGTTATCAGGACTTCTTGTGTCATTGATATGCTAATATGCTAATACAATATTTATTATAACTCTCTAAAAGGTTCTACAGCCTGTAGCATTTATATTACTTGAATCATTTTTTTTTGTCCTGGACACATTTAATGCTAAGAACATATCTTGGGACATGCTCTTTAGGACACTAAATCCTGAGATATGATATATGTTCACGCTCTGCTTTTTTGTGGTATTTTTCTCAAAATCTTCATTCCTGGGCCTTCAATGTCATTTGCTATACAGTTACCGTAGACTTTGGATGATATCTTATATGTCTGATTTCTCACTACATCCTGGCCTTGGATGTACATTTTGATTGATGCCCTGTTATTGGTCATGCAAACATGACTTCACT
This sequence comes from Scalopus aquaticus, assembly GCA_004024925.1. Lineage (NCBI taxonomy): Eukaryota > Metazoa > Chordata > Mammalia > Eulipotyphla > Talpidae > Scalopus > Scalopus aquaticus. Next base: position 14,122 of record PVIJ01020401.1, on the reverse strand, counting down.
TTGAACACAATTTCAATTTGATGGATGCCTAGAGTGTTTGTCATATGATTAAAATCTGACCACAAGATTTTCCTTTGTCCAACATCAGCTGCAACCTTCACGCCAATGACCACACTCACCTGTTGGGCAGTAGATGCCTTATGCCAGTTGTGGCCTCTGACAACTTCCCTCTGGTTTCCTTAGCTGCTCCCAGTTTGTACCACAGTTATTCTCATTCAAGGATTCATCCACATCCCAAATGATTTTGTGTCACTGCAGGCGTGCTACTTTAAACACTTCCTGTATGTACTGGGGCTTAGTAAGAACCCATTGTCCTGGGAGTGAGGGCTTCATGTTGCTTGTTGAGAGTAAGGTCTCCTACCTGGCCGTGAAGTCACAGGACTTCCGACTAAGCCCTTTATGTGGTCAGTTAACATTTGTGCTTTTGTCCCATTATTGACTTCCCACATCCCTATCCATTCAAAACCCTCAGTTCTGGTTGAGGGATCCCTTGAGGCTCTTGTAAATGTTCCTGGAGATTAAATATTTAACCATTGACTTTTGTTCATGGTCTAGATATTAGCTATGTCTTAGACAATGATTTGCTTAGACTTATAGATATCTCTTAACCAAAAGCTACTTTAGCTGTGTTTTGTCTGGTATTATTATACTGACATATTGGTGGTAAGGGCTGGAGTTTCCATTTTATGAGGCACTGACTATATGCCAGGTTCATGGGAAGGTCTTTATAAGTATTATTTTATATAACGCCCTATGAAATTATTATTAGTGCTTTTGAGACAACACTGCCTTCCAATATAAATTTGGGCTATTCAATCACAATGTTTGATGTGAATTTGTTTATATATTCCTTAGTCTAAATTTAAATAGCAGTTACTATAGAAAGCAAAGTTACTTTGTATCAGGCTTAATTAATTAATTCACATATTCATTGCTAATTAATCAACTTACTGAGGGTTAACTGAGTGTCAGGTTCTATGATGGGTGAGGGCAATCAAATTAAAAAAAGAATCATAATCTCTGATTTCAAGGGGGTCCTAGTTTTAAGGCAACAGAAATATAAACAAGTATGTCTAAAAATATGTATGTATTGTAATAATGTAGAAACAATTATAGGCAGCTGTATATTTAAAATCTATCATCCTCCAATAGAATAATCGCTAGGACAACTCAATATATCTAAAAATAGCAGTGCACATGTTTATTCTAAGTATGTTCTAATAACTATATCACTAAGTGTTTCAATGAAATATCACTTCTCTGAAATATAAGTGAGAGTGAATCATATTGAATTCTCTAAAAGTATCAGGACTTGATATTAACTTAAAAGTGGAAGAGTAAGGCTGCTTAAGGGGATCATAGGTAGGATACTGTCTTTCAAATTATTTATTTACCAGTCTAAACCATCCACCAGGAAAACAGGAAGTGAGTGTGAAGGCTCTACATGTGTGCAAGATTTGAGCAAGGAAATACTGCCATTTAGTGAACTGACATTTATCATTGGAAGGATGTAATAAATAAGTGTTTCTACATGTGGGTACTGGAGAGGCAAGATGGTGTCCTTAGGCAACATGGCCGAGAGCCAGACTGGAAAGGAAGAACCACAGTGACAGCTGTGCCAAACACTTTCAAGAATGTAATTATGTTCGGAATGGGGGATTTGGGTGTGAATGCTATTCACGACATTTCCTAAGATACATTGACTCAGAAAAAAATCACTTGATAAATAAACTACTTCATGGACTCTCTAGGTGCATCAGATCTGGCTATTTTTCCATAAAGTATCTAAGTATCTGTTCAAAATGTCAATCTGTACAGATATTCTGAGGAGAAATAAGGAGAGGGATTTCTCTGAGGAGAAATAAGGAGAGGGCTTGAACCAGAGAGAATGAGAAGAATTTCCCTGCTGGGATAGAAATGGATAAGACAGATAATTCAGTAGGAGAAATACAATACAAATGTAGGAAGAAGGAGAACAGGGAATATTGTCAATGATTCTAGAACATTTATCTATTCAAAAGTCAAATATTTCAATAAGGTATTGGGTCCTTAGATTTCTCCAGTAGACAAAAAAATAAATAAATAAAAAAGGAAAACCAGCCCCTTTTTACTATGTTGCATCACTGAATCCTGAATCCTATCAGCAATCTAGATTCCAAAGGTCCCTGGAAGGAGAGGCATTGTTAGCAACAATGGCAACAGTTAAGAGTGAAAAAAAAAAAAAAAAAAAAGAGTGACCGACCTAAGCCAGAAGGAGAAAGATAAATATGGAATGGATTCACTTATATGTGGAATATAGAGAAACAAGCAAGTGATCAGACAAAGACAAATGTTAAAGCTGACCCTTAAAATGTTAAAGCCGACCATAGAACTGAGGCATCTAGGAGTGGAAGGGAGGGGAGAGGAAAGAGGGAGGGTTGAAAACATGGGGGTGGGGGAGGAGAGCACCACAGACTGGTGGAGTATGATTGCTTGGTGGTGGGAGAGCTATGGAGACTGCGCTAGAGGGGAGAAATCATATTGTGAAAAAACTAGCAAGGATATATTGGGTTGTCGGAAAAGGCATGACACATTTTTGCTTGAGAAACAGAAAAAAACATGTCATGACTTTTCTGACAACCCAATAAAATAATGGTACTTCATGGGCCTCCCTGGTGGCGCAGCAGGTTAAGCGATGCAAGTTTGACACCTGGCGGGGGATATTCCCACATGGCACAGCAGACCTCTCCTGCCCCACCGGCTGCTCCCCTCAGCAGTGTATCTCAGTAGATCCGCCTGTTCTGCTCCCCACTCTGTCTCTGGTGAATCCTCTCACCACCCCGCACCTCTGGGCTGCACCCCAGCTTATATATAAATAAATATTTTTAAAATTTATGGTACTTCATTAAAATATATATTAATAAAATATGAAAATTCATTTGTTACCTGTTATTAAGCAAAATTGTACTGACTTTTCAGAAAACTTGGTGTTCTCTCCACCCTATCCTCCCCTCCTCACATTCTAACAGCTCATTACTGATATTCTAAGAGGGTAAGTTTAGTTTTTTAATTCCTGGTAGGATCACAGAATTGGAGGGGAGATAATACTAATTTTTAGCCAGAAGATAAATTGGTAGTTAAACCCTGTTTATCAAGGATACTATTTGCTAAAAGAGAAAGGTAAATGTGTTTGGTCACTTTTTCACTTAAAACCCTTTATGGAGAACAAATTATAGACAAAGAATAAACCAATTTAAATACAAGAAACCTATGCTTTAAGTTGATGTTAAATCCAGAAAACTCTAGAAGCAGAGAGTAGAGACCACTTACCCAACATTTCTGATCAAGAGGATATTCTTAAAATGATGGCCTTCATATGGAGTTCTAGAAAATGACTTGATACATGTTTTTGGCACAGACTACAGGCTAGCACTGAATTAATAAGATTTGAAGGGGGCCTCCCTGGTGGCGCAGCGGTTAAGTGCTGCACTATGGAGCTGTCCACAGCAGTGATGTGAATTTGATGCCCAGTCGGGGAGATTCCCACATGGCGCAGCAGACCTCTCCTGCCTCACCCACTGCTCCCCTCAGCAGTGTATTTCCAGCTATCTGCCTGTTCTGCTCCCCGCTCTGTCTCTGGTGAACCCTCTCGCCGCCCCATGCCTCTGGCCTGTACCCCAACCTGCATGCAAAAATAAATAAATCTTTAAAAAAAATAAGATTTGAAGGAAGCAAAGATGAGTTTCTGCTCTAAAGAGACTTCTCTCTCTTTAAAGATACAAGCAAACTTTAGAAATTAGCAGAAGCATGTGACAGTAAATGATCATTAGCTCTGCTGTATGATAGATATAAGTTTATGGGAGGTCAGAGGAGGGAAAAGATCTCCATAGTTATCAGTATTACCAATTTATAAATGACTTAATTTGGACTACGACTCAGATTCCTTGCCATCTGCTTTAAAAGAATTTCCTTTCACCATGTAAAACACCTGATCATGGGGTGGTGTCTATATTAATGAATACTTTTTCTTTTAGGGAAGTCTCATGTGTTCCATCTCAAATTGAGCTCCCAAGTCAGATTACATTAGATGTTCATGCTGTTTGCCACTTGGCAATTCTAATCTATCAACAGCTGTCTGGGTAGAGTGCTTTTGTGCAAAGAGTCTTTGGAAGAAGTCAGACCTAAGGAAACTCACCAGGTCCTTTAGAGACAAAACTCACAAGACACACACCTAATCATCTAATCTTTATGACTGAGCAGGAGACTCATAGTATAGTTTCAGACTTTTTCTTGGGATGTGAAATCTGTTACTCTTGAAACTTCAAAACGTACATATTTTCCCCCAATGAGATGTAATTCTGTTGAGTTAATTATCATACAATTATAGCAATGGAAAAGAAAACCCTAATCAAACATGAACAGCTTGTCTAACTATTAACCGGGCCATGGTGAACCATTACTTACCTCTGACTTGCACGATCCATCACAGACTTTCGGCCCTCTGTGAACAAATGCTTAAATGAGTCCACAGTCATTTAAAGCTGAACGGCCCAGCCGTCTGGGATCCTGTGATTGTCTTTAAATTGTTTAGTCATTATATTTTACTGGCGTGAAATTATGGCGACCTTCTTCCTTTTCTGATTGCGAGGAAGAAGTGGGCAGGGCATGACATGAAAGATTTAGCTTCCCAGGATTATGTCCTATAAAAGTGGTGATTTGTTGAAAACATCTTTACTTATATTCCATTAGGCTATTAAAAATATCAGAAGCAAAATGCTTCTGAATATATTTCCTTTGTAGGAGATCTAGTCCAAAGCATCAAATTTAGGTTTTTTTTTTTTTTAAATATGAATCCAACTTGATCTGTCTTAGCCCAGTTCACGCTACTGCCTGTATTCTAGAAGTCAAATACAAAGCCTCTCAGGTATGACATAATGAAGTTTTAGTTTCACAGTCTTAAATACCAAAGGCCAGTTTGTATTGAAATAGGGATGTGAGAGCAAATTATGCTGTGATTGAAAAAGCTACGTTGCTAGAACTGGGAAGGAAAAATAGGAAGGAGAAAGTCAACAAGATGGTTTGTTACCATTTTGGGGGTTAAGTAATGAGACTGTGGGTTTGGGGACCTTGCTTTCCCCATGTACACTAGAAACTTGTCATAGTAGCTAATGTCAGTCAATTTTTATTCATCCTAACCCCAGTCATATTGGGTTTTCTATAGTATCTGACAAAGGTAGGGTCCAAGCCACAGTTGATTGGGAAAGCTGACTTCCTGTGAGACTGTATGGTGTCATGTTCAAAGTCAACAAAAAGACTGATTGAATGTGGAACAGATTCATCTGTCTTGGGCTTTGACAGAGTGAGGTGTTTAGAAATGGAGGGAAGCAGCTGACTTTCATTCTGCGAACACAGGCTTAAATGCAGTAAATGAGCTTGCCTATTGACAAAGAGGTCTACATAACATTTTGATTTTTATTGTTCCTGGTAACTGCATCTGTGGGAAGAGGTTGGGGAGGGAGGTGTAAGGAAAAGACAGCTTGGAGGTGAATCCCTGCTGATGGTGTTGTTGGTGCTACCACAGCAACCACCAATGGCAATCACCCCAAGGACCTTGTCTGTAAACAAACAGTCTGTTCCCATGAAAATATGTCACAGAAGACCAGATCAGCAGTCACTGTGTCTTCCTTTTCTCCACTCCAGCCTTCTGCTAACAAGAAGAGAAAAGCAAACATCTTGGGAATAAGAATCCATTTGGGGTGAATATTCCATGGTGCTTTGAATGTCAAGTCTTGTCTCCAACGTTTATCTTGCTTCCTATAAGAGTTTTGAAAATCAGAATATTAGTTTTGAAAAAGATCCTAAGTCGAAGTTTGCATGGGGAGAAAATATTAGGAAGGATGAAAAAATACGAAAGGGAGCTCACACTAAGTTTAGGAAGAAGTCATATTAATAAAAAGTTACAGAATAAAAATGTATTAATAATTTGTGGAGGCAGGTGGAGTCTGCAGCAAGAAAGGGAGAAGGGAAAAAAGGAGAAGAAAATCAAATTACTTCAGAACAGGGTGAGAAATTACTGGCTCACAAGCTGTCTTAGCATGGGGAGGAGTAAGAGTTTGAAGGAATTCCAGGGTTGTGTGTCAAGGGTTGCCTACAGAATCTCTTTGGCATCAGAGTGCAGGGTGATTTCTCTCATCTTTATATGATGATCTATATTTTCATCTTTGTATGGAAACTATTGAAGGTGATAGATTAATGCCCTGCTTGCACTTTATGAGAACATTTCCCCTATGAAGATGGGGCAGGATTTCTTTGTAGAAAAATAGGTTGGGTCGCTAGAGGTTCACGTGTCTACCGTCTGCTTAGGAAATGAAATGCAAAAATGTGTGGGAGTAAATGGCCATAAGAATCACGTGACTGTTTTATCTTTTACATGAACTAGACCGGGGTTGGCAGTGGAATTGGCAGAGGCTGCTTCTCAGTGTTCTGGAAGCTCTCACTTCTTTTATCCGTGACTGTGACACTGAGGCTTCTTCCCTCTGAATAAATGAGGGTCAAATTTAAATTATCTGAAGTATGTACCTGGAAGATGTGGGACTTTTGAACACTTTTGTGAACATTAGTGACAATTTTTTTCCTCAACAAAACCACTGATGAGAATTGAGGAAACTGTCCTGGTTGAACCACGCCTTTCAAGGGTGCAACACCCAAAGGCTAGCAGCTAATCAAAGAGCTTGAAAACTAGGAGAATCAGATTCTTAAAGGAAGCAACACAGTTCTTGGAAGGATCCACAGTTTTGGATGCCCATGAAATTTCCCTAGGCAATATAATTGCCTGAGCTTTAGAAAAAATTTGCCCTCTGATATTTTGAGTAAATAATAACAAAATTCTATTTAATGCAAGCAAATATGAGCCTGTCTCCTGACCATCTGTGTCCTTACTGACTTCCTCTGTACTGTGAAGTTGTCCACATCATATTTTTTTTCTTTTGAGAATGTCCCCCCGAACTCTGGATGACGTATGATGATTGGGATTGACCATTTCCTTGTCCTGAATAAACAGTCAAGTCTTATTCTTTTCTCTTCTCTTTTTTTTTAAGATTTATTTTTATTTATTTATGCATAGAAGAACTGGCGTGTAGGCCAGAGATGTGGGGTGTGGGGAGTGAGAGGATTCACCAGGGACAGAGTGGGGAGCAGAACAGGCGGATCTATTGAAGTACACTGCTCAGGGGAGTAGTGGGTGAGACAGGAGAGGTCTGCTGCACCATGTGGGAATCTCCCTGGCTGGGGATTGAACTTATGTCACAGTAACTGCTGAGAACTTGATAGTGCTTAGACTTAACCATTTGCACCACCAGGGAGGCTTATTCTGTTCTCTTTTAACAGTGAATAATATTGCCACTAAATAATTCACCAGCCTCATTTAGATATTGTCAATTGATAAGAAAACTTTGTGTTAGAAGGTCGATAACAGCAGCTACCACATGTTGACTGCATTTTGGGTCAGCTAGCGACATTTGTTTTTATAGGCCATCTTGTTTAATCTTTGAGGAAACTGCACAAGGTAATTATTTTTATATCCATTTCACAGATGAGGAAACCTGTGAGTTAAACAAATTTCTTTGAATTTACACAGTAAGTCATAGAACATACACTCACATACAAAAAGAATCTGACTGTAAAGCCCGTAGACTTTATTAAGCTATAGAGCTTCCCTAGGACAGCTGATAATTGTCTGTGATAGTAGTTGTTAACTACATGCTTAAAAATGGAATCAAATTAAAAACTGAAAACCATACTTGCCTAGTCCTGTCCTCCAAAGCAATATGCCTCTGATACTTTTTATTTGCATTTAGTCTTATAATCACTCTGAGGCATATTCTCAAGTTAGACTTGTGTTCTCATGCTTATTCCTCCACCTCTACCTTGGATGGGTTATTCAACTTTTCTGAACTTCAGTGTACTCATATTTAAAATTGATATGACACATTCTTTTATTTTTAATAAAGATTTATTTGTTTATGCATACAAATTGGGATACAGGCCAGAGATGTGGGATGCTGAGAGGATTCACCAGAGACGGAGTGGGGAGCAGAACAGGTAGATCTACTGAAGTACACTGCTGAGGGGAGCAGCAGCGAAACAGGAGAGGTCTGCTGCACCACGCGGAAAGCTCCCCAGCGGGGTATCGATCTCGTGCTGCAGTGGCTCTGGAAGGCTTCATAGTGCTGCGCTTAACACATAGTGCCACCAGGGAGGCCCCAAGATGACACACTCTTTATAGAGATGTAGAAAGGATTGTGTGATGAGGATTATGGAGTGTGAGCTCAGCATGTTGATGTAGATGGCCATATGAAATCCTTTCCCCCGGTAACACTCCTGTGATGTCAACCACTTCTTTAACCAGTCTGAAAACTTCCTTTCCTGGAGGATGCTTTACCTTTTTGTCTTTAAATCCAGTGATTTCCATTAAAAAACACAGAATCACATTATACTTATGTCATATTTATATTTTCTCATGTTTCTTTAAAATCTAAAAATCACTAAAAATTATGAAGTCCCTTACTCTTCTTTTTTATAGCTTAATTCACCACCAACCACTGATTGTCATCATCTCAGTAAATAGCCCACTAACTTCTGCAAGTGGCAGAAGAATTTTTGGAGTTAGCACTTTTTACTATTAGCTGATCCATCCCATCAATGGACTCTTGATCAAGGACAGTCGTGTTAACTGTGGGACTGTTACGGATGAGCTTGGAGCTCATTGAAATCTGCAGAGCAGGGCTAATGGGATACGTTGTCATCCTGAAGTTAGCACAAGACCTGCTGTGGTTTACTTAATTTGAAGGGACATTTCATAATTCTGGCTAAATTGGAATCACAAGTCAGATGAGATTTAGGAGCAAATTATCGTGATCTTGCCCTCCAGAGGCTTTGAAAGAATAACTCATTGCAGCGATTGGAAATGGTTATTGATGAAGTTTCTCTAGCTCAAGAAGGAAAGCTACTATTTCAAAAGTTGAGAGTTGCTGGGGCCCAGTGACAGAAATGATCAATTCTTCAAAAACTAAAAAGGATTATAATTTAGAAAGGTGAGAAATATTAGCGTTCAATAAATCAGTATGAGATGAAAATATTTTTAGGAAGATTTTAAGGGGCTCTACCTAATGTTTGGGTTCAAATACCAAATTTAAAATCAGTTAATATTTAAAATATAGGAAAACAATATTAATATCAGTATTGGGTAATTGTTGTGGGTTAGGAACTGTATTAAAACTCATTATACATTTTTTCATATAATTCATTCAACAACCTGATAGATAATATCTGAATATTATTTAGATTAAATAATTTTCCAATAATTTCCAAAATAATTAGGGCACCTTTAGCCTGACTCCAGCAGCATTCGTAAGCCCATATCCATTTATTGTGCAGCTACCCTTTGTCAGGCACTGTATAGATGCTTCAACTGTGATGCCTTTGCCTTTTACAAATTTTATTTTTAAGATAAAAGGGGAATAGTTTTGAAAGTAGCACTTAGAGAGATCAAGCAAGTTGCACAAAATCACATATTTAGAAAATGGTGGATCTGTCTAATTCCAAGGATACACTTGTTCTCCTTTAACATCATCATTGGTGAATTGCCCTCCTTTACCTACTGTGTGCTAGGCCCAGCGCTGGATACAGGGAATCACAGATGCATAAGGAAAAAGTCCTATCCTTAGGGTTTTATCTCTAATGCTAATCATTTCTCTCTTATTAGTGAGAAAGCTTCACAGTTCTTTGAACAAGACTGAGTCTTCTGTTTCCTCCTCCTCTGTTTTGCCCTGAAACAATATTAGGTTGAAAATGACACTTAATTGGTTTATTCATCTCAAAACCTTTCTCAACCTACAATCTCCCACTTACAGAGGTGAATCAGGGCCAGTCTACCTGGAATCATGGACCCTCAATGCTTTGGAGAATTCCAACTTTGTCATTTCCTTGCATTAGCACAAGTAACAGAAGTCTTTTTTATTCAGAGAAATAGAAATGAGAGTGGTTAAGGACACAATGCCACTGAGCACGAAAGGAACCTGGAAACATCAGCAGGAAACAATGTATCATCATCTCCTCCTTCTTTCCCTCTTGGATTCTAGCACTTTTCTCTTAATGCCAATTTTCTCTGCGCCTTTGTGCGCATCAATAGAAAAGGGAAAACAAACCAACCAAACAACCTGCAATGGAAGTTTGAGTTACTGTTAGGTTAGCCAACAGTTCTCCCTTTTTGGACTAAGGGGTGATGGGGAGTTCCTGGCCTATCAGCTTTCTAACCTGGGCAGCTGGAAACTGGAGTCCTTCATTAGATGAACATTTAGAATTTTTTTTATAAAATAATTTCTTATTATTATTCATATCTTTCACATTATTGTGTATTCCCCGTAGGTTACCCACCACTGATTCACCCGTGAACCATCACCATAGTCCCTTGTGCTCCCCTCTCCCCCGTTTTGATCCCTTATCCTCCCCCCCCTTACTGAATGTCTCTTATTTGATTCCCCTATAATCCTGTTATAAGTGAAATCAGTCAATATTTTTCTCTTTCTTTCCGCCTTATTTCGCTGAGCATGATCCTTTCTAGCTCCATCCATGGTGCTGCGAATTGCATGTGTTTATCTTTTTTGAATGCTGTATAGTATTCCATTGTGTATATGCATCACATCTTCTTGATCCAATCATCCACTTTTGGGCATCTGGGTTGTTTCCATATCTTAGCTATTGTAAACAGTGCTGCAATAAACATACAGGTGCGTGTATCTTTTTGGATTAATGTTTTTGTGTCCTTTGGGTAGATTCCCAGAAGTGGTATTACTGGGTCGTATGGAAGCTCCATTTTTAACAGTTTGAGGAATTGCCATACAGCTTTCCACAATGGTTGGACCAGTTTGCATTCCCACCAGCAGTGTAGGAGAGTTCCTTTTTTTCCACATCCTCGCCAACACTTGCTGTTTCCTGCTCTTTTAATATGTGCCATTCTTGCTGGTGTAAGGTGGTATCTCATTGTAGATTTTATTTGCATTTCCCTGATTATGAGGGATATTGAACATTTTTTCATATGCCTATTGGCCATTCGCTTTTCTTTGGAGAAGTGTCTTTTGAGTTCTGCCCATTTTTTGACTGGATTTTTTGCTTTGTTTTTGTTGAGTCGTGTGAGTTCTTTGTAGATTTTTGTGATCAGTCCCTTGTCTGTTGAACATTTAGAATTTTTTAAATGTGGATTACTTTATTTTATGATTTTTATTTTGTGTAGAAGAACTGGGGTATAGGCCAGAGGTACAGGGGGTGCAGAGACAGAGTTGGGGGGCAGAACAGGTATATCTACGGAAGTACACTGCTGAGGGGAGCAGCAGCTGAGACAGGAGAGGTCTGCTGCGCCATGTGGGAAGATCCCTGGCCAGGGATGGAACTCAGGTGGTAATGGTGATAGCACTGAGACTTAACCCCTAAGTCACCAGGGAAGGCTCCAATGAATGTTTAGAATTCTGGAAATTATGTGCTGGAAATTATGTGCCTTGCAGAGAAAGATAAAAATTCTCCAAATCTGAATTTTATTTTAGGACTTGGAAAAGTACATGAAAGTATGTTTCTCTCTCTCTCTCTCTCTCTCTCTCTCTCTCTCTCTCTCTCTCTCTCTCTCTCTTTCTCATCCCTTTCCTACTCCCTCTTTCTCTCTCCCTCTCATTGCCTGGATACCAGTATGGTTTTTACACATGAATACTGAGAAAACTTGGAGGTAAAGGCTCTGTTCACTGACGACCCATTAGTTCCCAAGACCAGTATTTACTGAACTGAACAATTACTTTGGTATATGAATACAAATAAATGAGTAATTCTGATCCATTCATCTGCTTATCCATTTAACAAGTAATAATTTATAGTTACTTCTATGTAAATGATATGAATCTAAGCCAAGAAAACACAGAGGTGGATTAATAGACACAGTCTTAGCCCTGAAAGAGGGCTGGTAATTTAATGAGAAAAATAGTCTAAAATAAGTGAACAGGCCAACATATATACTCTATTGTTTCATATTAAAATAAGAAAGGAAATGGCTAGGTTTGATTTCAGAGAATTAATGAATATTTCTTTCTCTGTGAAAGTCTTTATGTTGATGGACCTCTTCTTTCCATCTTTTGAAATTATTTTATGTAATACTCATTCATTTAATCAACACAAAATTATTTTGTTAGTGTTCCCTAGTGTAAATAGAACCAACAGGATAAAAATATAGACATAGATATATAAAGGAGATTTATGATAGGAATAGCTTCCCACAAACATGGAGTTCCAGAAGTCCCAAGATCTGAGACCTGAATCTGCTGAGCCAGGAAAAGCCAGTATCATAATTCAGTCCAAATACAAACACCTGAGAACTGGGGGGGGGGGGTGACTTGTGTCTTAAATCCTGGTATTAGTGAAAAGATACAGAAACCAGGAACACCCATGTCCAAGGGCAAGAGAAAAATGCTGAAATGTCCCAGCTCAAGCCGAGAGAAGGGATTAGTCCTTCCTCCACCAACTTTTTGTTCTGTTCAAGCCCTCAGTGAATTGGTTGATCTCCATCCACCTTGGTGAGTGTGACCTTGACTCAGTGAAGATTCCAATATCAATCTCTTCTAGAGATATCCTTCCAGACACACCCAGAAGCAATGACTTACCAGCCAGTAAAGTTGACAAATACAATCAACTACCACCATCCTTATGGATTATTATTATTACTATACGTTAAGTACATTTTCCAAGTTCATGCAATTAACTGAGACACGGAGACGGATATAATCCCAGCTGGTCTTAGTCCATATTGTGCTTTCATAGCCACGATGCTACTGGGTTCATGGCTATATAATCTGAAAATGCATTAGAATATGTCAGAATATATGAAAAAATTATTTTAGATGTTTTTTTTCAAAATACTTTGGATACACAACAGGTATATGTGTACAGAGTGACAATGTAAGATTCATTTCTGATGTGCCTCATGTTCCAAAAAGCTTAAAAAACCACCATGGTTAAATCACAGGAACCCACAGACATAAGTGTACAGGAACCCACTTGTCATCTAAGAAGTGTTTCCTATTTAAAATTGGCTTTCAAGAGAAGAAAATACAGCTTTAAGAGTGAATTCATTGTCATAGAGGAAAGACAGAGAAGTTGGTAAAAGGGTATATAAACATTCAGTTGTAAGATGCATAGGTCACAGTGCCTGCCATGGTGAATATAGCTGATAACACCACATTATATAATTGAAATTTGTTAAGAGATGTTCTCACACACACACCAAAGGGTAAATATGTGAGGTGATGGATGTGCTAATGAATTCAATAGGGAATCCTTTCACAATCTGTACATACATCAAATCATTACATTGTACACTTTAAGTATCTCACAGTTTTATTTGTCAATTACACCTCAATAAAGCTGAAAAAAAAAGTGGATGCACTTTTTGTGGCTCATAAGCTTTTGGAGTCAAAGAGAGCTGAGTTCACCTTACATGTCTGCAGCTGTGGGTGCTGGTGATTTTCCATGTCCCTGATCGCCCCAGAAAAATGTAAATAGCCAGATTTCCTTTTCTGGTTTTTTAATGAGGATCATATGAGAGATAAGGTTGAGATAGTTTGACATTCCAATGATTCTTTTTTTTCCTTCATTTTTATTTTTTATTTTTTTTTATTTTTTTAATATAATAGATATTTATTTTTGTTATTCGTATCTTTTACATTATTATGTATTCCCCATAAGTTACCCACCACCTGTTCACCCGTGGAGCCATCACCATAGTCCTCCGTGCTCCCCTCCTCCCCCCTCTTGAGCCCTCCTCCTCCCCTCCTTCCCTGCTGAATGTTGCTTTCTTATTTGGATCCCCAATTCTTTTTTTTTAAAGATTTATTTATTTATACATACAAGCTGGGGTACAGGCCAGAGGCGTGGGGCGGTGAGAGGGTTCACCAGAGACAGAGCAGAGAGCAGAACAGGCAGATCGACTGAAATACACTGCTGAGGGGAGCAGCCGGCAAGACAGGAGAGGTCTGCTGCGCCCTGTGGGATTCTCCCGGGCCGGGCCGGGGAGGCCCTCCAATGATTCTTTTTTTTTTTTTTTTTTAAT
>PVIJ01020400.1:0-21017 GCA_004024925.1 Scalopus aquaticus | reverse complement strand
CCTTCCTCCTTCCTTCCTTCCTTCCTTTCTTTCTTTTTTAAAGACTTGATTTATTTATGCATACAAGAACTAGGGTGTAGGCCAGAGGTGTGAGGTGGTGAGAGGATTCACCAGAGACAGGTGAATCTACTGAGATACACTGCTGAGGGGAGCAGCAGGCAAGGCAGGAGAGGTCTGCTGCGCCGTGTGGGAAGCTCCCTAGCTGGGGATCGAACTCATGCTGCAGTGGCTATGGATAGCTTCTAGCTTCATAGTGCTGAGACTTAACCCATTGCAACACCAGGGAGGCCCAGAACATAATTTCTATCAAAGAGTGAAATGCTTTTTAATTGAGGAATAGGAGATTCCTAACAATTGCTTTGTTTTTTGAGGAACTTTTGACCAGATACTAACCAAGAACTGCTAGAGATGCCCTAGTATGAGAATGCCCACAGTGAGGGTCCTGAACTGGAAGGTAAAGCACCATTGTAAAAAACTAGCATCTAATTCTGATGTGAAAACAACACTGAAATTTCCTCCCAAACAAGGATAAATAAATTGAAGTTTAACTAAGAAATGAAATATCTTACACATGGAAAATATCACAAAATAATTTGAAAGAAGAAATTAAGTTGCAGATATATGGTAATGTAAAATTATATGAAGCAATACAAATAGTGTTTAGGAATACATGAAGTAAAAGTACAAAGAAGTACATAGTAATAACAGAGGCTACCTTCAGGGGTATTGTTACTTGAAGGGAAAAGGGAATTTATGTGATTGAGTACAGATAACAAGATTTAACTGGATAGTTAAAGCCCATTTCTTTGGTGGGCAGAGTATACACATTATCATTCCTTATGTTTTTGTATACATAAATTATTTCCTAAACTGTCTTGAAAACAACAACAATCTAAAGAAAGTCTATAGGATTTTCATCAGCTTATTTTATTCAAGGCACGAGGATGAAAAATAAGTCTCTGAACCCCACAGAAAATGGAAAAGTCCATTTGTTATTCGTCAGCTAATTTTAAAATGTCTCTTGCAGGAAGAGAAAAATTTAGTCTAATAGACATTTGGTTATGCACATCTCTTTTTACTTGTTTTAATAAGATGCTTTACTATTTCAAAAATATGCAACATAAACTAAGAACAATGTCTTCTGGAAATACAGGCAGTACTTGATTATGCACATCAGAGTTTGAACTGTGAGTGCAAAATTAGGTAAAATTTCCATATTAGTTGCTGCATTCTCAAATATTCATTACCTGATATAATTTATTTGCTTTCTGATGAAAAAGTCTCATTAATTACAGTGAGGGGCATTCAGGATTGAGAAGGCAATGCTCCAGGGCTACTTTGTGTTAAACATTAGAGTTTAATTCATGAGCATGGTGTGCAGTACAGAACAGCTCCATCTCACTCTGTCTGTGGCAGATTTAGGGCACCTACTTGTGGCCAGCATTATAGAGCTAGATTGCAACTGAATCAGAGGAGAAACTTCTATTAGGATTAGGGTATGTATAAAATAAAATTAGCCACCGAGGACCATAGCCTTACAAAATCAAAATCGGTCCAGTTGACTGTCTTCCTCTAATTACCGTTGAAGTGTCAGATTAAACCAGATTGCACCTCATTGCATTGGGCATATGGAGACACATGGTATGTAAATTATCTGTTCAAAGTAGAATTTAGCTGATATCATTGGGATGCTTCCCTGAGGGGAATGGGAGACTAACTAACTTAACATGCTGATCACAACTGTAAGTATGTTACAGCATTTGCAGTATATTTGCAGTCATGTTTGTATTTTTTGTAACTGGACCAGAATTTGCCAAGCAGTATCTTGGCCAGCTTTTGAATGTTACTATGTTTGGCCTTGTATATGAAAAAGCAGAAAACGAGTCAGCAGAGAGTGATAAAACTGAACTGGCAAAGAGGGAGAAATGTATGACTGTTGGGAGAGTGGGAAGATAACATTGAGAGAGAAACTACATGGGGGCTATAATGACTTTCCAGTTTCTAGATCAATAATTACAATTAATTACCATGGCTTACTAAAGTGCATTCTCTTATATGTAACAAAAAGTCATTATTAAAGACCAATAGGACCCAAAAAGTGACGTGAAGGAGCTTATTATTTTCTAGAATAGGTATTCATCCTGAAATGTTTAAAAATCTGGTGGTTTGCAGCTAAAACAGTGTTAAAGGTATATTCCCTGACACAATGACATCAAATTAGAAGCCGACCACAAAAAAAAAAAGTAGGAAAACCCCCTAAGATATGAAAACTTAACAGCACAACTGAGTGACCATTGGTAAATGAAGCAATCAAAGAGGAAATTAGGAAATCCCTGGTGGTGCAAAGGGTTAAGTCTCAGCACTATCGAGCTATAGGCAGCCACTGCAGCACAAGTTCAATCCCTGGCCAGGGAGCTAACCCACACGGCACAGCAGACTCTCCTGTCTTAACTGCTGCTCTCCTCAGCAGTGTACTTCAGTAGATCTGTCTGTTCTGCTTCCCACTCTGGGTGGTGAATCCTCTTACCCCCCACATCTCTGGCCCATACCCCAGTTCTTGTATGCATTAATAAACAAAAGAAATAAATCTTTAAGAAAAAAATAGGAAATTAAATACTGGAGATAAACAAGGATGAAGGCACAACATATCAGAAGCTATGGTCTGCAGCAAAAATGGTACTAAGGAAAGTATATATCAATACAGGCCCAATTCAAGAGTCAATAGAGAGCTCAAACAAACTTACTTGTACTTCAAGATATTAGAGAAAGAACAAATAAAGCTAAAGTCCAGTGGAAGGAAGGAAATAGTAAACATTACAGGAAATTAAATGGAATAGAAATAAAAAGGACAGCCCAATCAAGAAAACCAAGAGCTAGTTCTTTCACAAAAAAAATAACATAGACAAATCTGTAACTAGATTCACATAAAACGGGAACAGATCTAATAAATTAAAGAGAAGAAATTACAGCAAATTTTTCAGAAATACAGAAGATCAAAAAAGATCACTACAAACATCTATATTCCAACAAATTAATTAAAGTAAGGGCAATTCTTAGAAAACAATCCTTTAAGAGTGAGCCAAGGAGTAACAGAAAATACGGGGCCTTCCCAGTGGTGCAACAGGTTAAGTCGCAGTGCAGTGAAGCTATCCAGAGCCGCTGCAGCACAAGTTTGATACCCAGCCGGGAAGCTGACCCACATGTCACAGCAGACCTCTCCTGTCTCGCCCACTGCTCCCCTCAGCAGTGTATTTCAGTTGATCTGCCTGTTCTGCTTCCCACTCTGTCTCAGGTGAATCCTCTCACTACCGCTCCACACCTCCCGCCTGCATGCCAGCTTGTATGCATAAATAAAATAAATCTTAAAAAAAAAGAAATAGAAAATCTGAACAGAGCAATTACAAGCAAAGAAGTTGAAACAGTAATCAAATATGTCCTGCAAAATAAAAAACCCAGACCCAGATGATTTCACCAGTAAGTTCTACCAAATCTTCAAAGATAAACTAATACCTATCCATCTCAATCTCTTCCAAAAAATAGAGAAAGAGGAAAAGCTTCCAAACAATTTTTTTAATTGATTTATTTTTACATACAAGCTGGGGTACAGGCCAGAGGTGTGGGACAGCAAGAGGGTTCACCAGAGACAGAGTGGGGAGCAGAACAGGCAGATCAGAAATACACTGCTGAGGGGAGCAGTGGGCGAGGCAGGAGAGGTCTGTCGCACCATGTGGGATTCTCCCCGGCTGGGCGTCGAACTCGCATCGCAGGCTGCCGACAGCTATACAGCGCAGCGCTCAACCGCTGAGCCACCAGGGAGGCCCAGCTTCCAAACAATTTATGAGACCAACATCACTCTGAAACTGAAACCTGGAAAGAGAAAAAGAAATTCAGACCAAATTCCCTGATGAACATAGATGCAAAAATCCTCAACAAAATATTAATAAGTAAAAGTCAACAATATATCAAAAGGATCATACATCACGACCAAGTGGGATTTATTCCAGGGATATAGGGATGGTCAATATTTGAAAATTAATCAATGTAACGCACCTCGTCAGCCAAAGGAAAAAAGATAGAAATCACAATTGTATCAATAGATGCAGAGGAAGCATTTGATAAGATTCAGCATCAATCTGTGATAAAAATCCTCAAAAAATTAGTGATTAGCGGAACACTCCTCAACATAATTGAGACTGTATACGGCAAACCACAGTCCACATCATACTCAACGGCAAAAGACTAAAAGCTTTTCCTCTACGATCTGGTGCAAGACAAGGATGTCCACTTTAACCACTATTCAACATTGTATTGGAAGTCCTAGCTAGAGCAGTCAGTAAGGTGAAAGATATAAAAGGAATTCAAATTTGGAAAGAATAAGTGAAACTCTCATTATCTGTTTATGATACAATATAAATGGAAACCTTAAAGACTCCACTAAAAAACTGATTGAGATAATAAATCAATTCAGTCAATTGGCAGGGTCCAAAAGCAATTTGCAAAAATCATTTGTGTTTTATATGTAAACAATCAGTTAACAGAGAAAGAGATCAAGAAAACAACCCCATTCACAATTACAACAAAAAGTGACTAGGAGTAAACTGAAGTTCCTGCACAATGAAAACTAAGACATTTTAAAAGAACTAGAAGCTACACAAAAAATGGAAAAAGATACCTTACTCATGGGTTGGAAGAATTAACATTGTTGAAATGGCCATCCTGCCAAAGCAATGGAATGCCTATCAAGTTCCAATGGCATCCTTCAAGAAAATAGAACAAATGATAATGAAGTTCATATGGAACCACAAAAACAAACGCCTGAATAATCAAAATAATCCTGATTAAAAAAAAGAAGAGTGCAGTATTACATTCCCATATTTCAAACTAGTACAAAGCTTTAGTAATCCAAACAGTATAGCACTTGAACAAAAACAGACACACAGACCAATGTGTTAATCTAAGACAAAAGAACCAAGAATATATACTAGAGAAAGGAGAGTATCTTCAACAATTGATGTTGGGAAAACTGGAAAACCACATGCAAACAAATGAAACTAGAACTCCATCTTCCCCCCTTACACAAAAAGTGTAAACTAGATAAAGACATAGATATAAGGCCTAAAAGTATAAAATACATTGAAGAAAAATAGGCTACATACTCCATGACATTGGATTTAGGGAGGTCTTTGGGGATTTGTCTTAATAGCAAAAGAAGCAAAAACAAACTAATGTTATTACATCAAACTAAAAAGTTTCTGCAGTAAAAGAAACTACCATTAAAACAAAAGGACACCCTACTGAATAGGAGAAAATATTTTCACATCTGACAAAGGGCTGATATCCAAAATACATAATGAACTCATGCAACCCAACAAAAAGAAATAGTGATTCTAATAAAAAAGTGGGCAGAGAGCTAAAAAGACCTGTGCTAAGAAGATATACAGATGACCAACAAGTACATGAAGAAGTACTTATCATAATTTATCATCATGGAATGCAAATGAAAACCACAATAAGATACCATCTCTCCCCTGGAGAATGATTCATATCAAAAAGGCCAGAAATAACAAGTATTGATGAAAGCATGGAACTAAAGGAACGCTTGTATTGAATATATACACACACATATGCACGGACACAATGGAGTACTATCAGCCTTTAAAAGATAAATTCTTGTCATTTGTGACAAAATGGATGGAATTGGAGGAGATAATGTTGAGGGAAATAAGTCAGAAGGAGAAAAACAAATGCTTCATGGTGTCAGTTATGGACTATAGGTAAATAAAACAAAGGGTCAGATAAAACCAAACCAGTAACAAAACTTTGACATCTGAAGCAAAACTGGGACAACTGGAAGGGCATGGTAGTAGGGCGGGATCAAGAGAGGGAGGGGTGGGCCTCCCTGGTGGTGCAGGGGTTAGGTCTCAGAACTATGAAGCTATCCACAGCCACTGCAGCATGAGTTCGATCCCTGGCCAGGGAGCTGACCCACATAGCTCAGCAGACCTCTCCTGTCTCGCCTGCTGCTCCCCTCAGCAGTGTACTTCAGTCAGTATGCCTGTTCTGCTCCCCACTCTGTCCCTGGTGACTCCTCTCACCCCCCGTTCCTCGGGACTACACCCCAGATCTTGGATGCATAAAATAAATAAATCTTAAAAAAAAGAGAGAGAGAGGGAGGGGAGCCAATGGAGCATGGTGGAGGATTATTGGGACTTCACTGGCGGGCATGATGTGAAAACATACATTTGTAGAGATATGAACCTATTAGCCCTAAAACAAACACAATGACGGATAACAATTTTACCTCAATAAACAAAATTGGAGTGAAAAGCAAGATAAAAGTAAGTCAAGGAAAAGAAAAAAAATATATATATAGTGCTAATGTTTCCTTTGTTGTTGATACTTTTATCAGACAATTTTGGAAAGATGTAGTTCTAACAGATTCAGACATGTCTGCAGCCTCTGGTGATAATGCCGTGTAACAATTTCCCAATCCTACCATTAGTTTCAATACCCAACTCCTGTTTTTCAAAGAAAAGAGCGTCTAGTTACCAACTTACCTTTCTCTGATCTTTAGTTTTCAAGAAATAAGAGTAGCACGAAGATAAGTGGAGAGGCAGGAAAACTGGTAGACAATTGAATTTTCAACCTAGAATCCTTCCCTATGAACTGTTTTC
The DNA here is from genome assembly GCA_004024925.1 of Scalopus aquaticus. NCBI lineage: Eukaryota > Metazoa > Chordata > Mammalia > Eulipotyphla > Talpidae > Scalopus > Scalopus aquaticus. The sequence continues at coordinate 14,343 of PVIJ01020400.1, read as the reverse complement.
CTTTCTATAACATAATCAAAGTGGGACTGTTTTTTTTTTTTGTATACACATCTGATCCAAGCTGAAGCAAATAAAACCTTGCACTGGGAACCTGGACTTAGAAATGGACACTGGCAGAGGTCAGGTTCTCTCTGGTGGCTGAACATGGAGGCTTGCATGGTGGAAGAAAAGTTAAAAAGTAGAAAAAAAAATTTTGACTTTTTTTTCCCCTTCAGAAAGAATAGCTCTAAGAAAGGACTGGAGAAGAGGGCCAGTGACAGGAGATGGGGAAATAGCATTTTTCCTAATTAGTTGTTAGACAAGCTCTTGTCTGTATGGTAAAACCATCTGTTTTTGTTTTACCTACCATGAGTATTTTTGTTTGTTACTTGCAATAAAAGAGAACTCAGAAAGCAACCATATTAAAGTGCAATGGATTTTTGGTTCAAGAGGCAACAGAAGTTCTGATATTCTAGTATGCAATGGAGTGTTCATCTCTCATGAAGCAGACATCGCTTATTTCCTGTTATGGTCACTTCCTCTTTTCTTTGACATGACTCCTGTAATGATTACAGATGGATATACATATATGTATGATATATATAATGATATATATGATATATATATTATATATATATCATATATATAAAATGAATGGATGGAAGGGTGAATTTATCTGGACTTTTAAAATTTACATTTGCTACTTGTCAATAGGTTTTGCATTAAAATTTAGGAAGAGGAATGCTTTTTGGTAAGACACTGTACCTGGATTAGACACTATCAAATTCAAAGTTTAGTTTTAGGTAGAGATTTCATACCAAGCCATCCCATCACCTTTTACACCCTAGGTACCTCATCCTAATTTGATCAGCTGATGCCAAAGTGGTAAGAGTATGGTATCAAGATCATGGTAGATCATGGTATAAAGTAGGGAATCTTAAGCAAGAATCCTCTTGTAGAAGTTTTACTCAGAGGTGGCCATGGAATTGACAGACTCTTTAGGTTTCTTGATTTATCAAACAGATGCACTTTTGTGTCTTATGAAAAATATATGTGACAAGTTTTGTTCGTCTCTGAACACATTTGTACAAACAGCACACATCTCCCATTTTCTGTCATTAAAGACTTCCAATTTTACTTTCCATTTCACAGTTCATAAATGGAGATAAAGACTCAGAAACTCAGAGCACAATCTAACATTCACAAATGACCATTTTTTTTAAGGGAATGGCAATGACAATAGCAAACATTTATTAAATGCTCTTCTGTGGCAGACACTGTGCCATTACATACATTTTCTAGGCTTCAGAATACTCAAATACTTTTCAAGCTTTTGAATTTCATTGACTAGATATGGGAGGCTGTAATAGAGCTGCTAATTCTGTATTGTATTAAAATTAAAAAGTAAAATTAAACAAAATTTATTATCTGGCCTCGCCATTAGCTATAGAGTTATATTTATATATACACCCTCACATATATGAAAAAGATAGTCACAGGAAACATTTTTGATCAAATAAGTGTAGTTGTGAATTAAGTTCACAAAGTTCTTTTTAAAAAAGATTTATTTATTTATGCATAGAAGAACTGGGGTGTAGACCAGAGGTGCAGGGTGGAGGGGGGAATGAGAGGATTCACCAGAGACAGAATAGGGAGCAAAACAGGCAGATCTACTGAAATACACTGCTGAGGGGAGCAGCGGGCGAGGGAGGAGAAGTATGCTGTGCCATGTGGTTTCCGCTCCCTGGCCAGGGAATCGAACTCATACCACAGTGGCTGGAGATAGCTTGATAATGCTAAGACTTTAACCCCTGCACCGTCAAGGAGGCCCAAATTCTTTATTTTCTTTTCTTGGTACAGAAAAGATTTGCTATGCTTTAACATCAGGAACACAATACTAGCCTTCAGAGTTTCTGTTAAATAATTTTTTAAATTTTCCGAGGTGGGAAGAAGACCCTCATTGATTTAAATCAGAACATCAGTAGTCACTTCTTTCTTGCTTGGCCAGTTGTGGTTTCCTTCATTATAAGAAGAGGTGATGTTAGAAGATTTTATATAACAGCTATTAGGTTAAATTTCTTTTACCCTAAAAAAATTGCCCATATGAAAATGTGGCAGTGAGCCCTGCAAACTATGTGTGTTCATTTAGGGAGGAGGCTTCACACATTTTTGACAAAACCAATTATTATGTTTCCCAGGAACCCTATCACAAATTTTCTTTGTATCTGTTTCTCATCTTCCTTCTCAAAAACAAAGTTTACCTGAAAGGCAGTCATAAAATTAAATGCAATCCAAAGGACCATTGCATTTTGGTTGGCAATTCTTGGTTTCAACACTACTATCATCAGTGACTCCCTGCAGTTGATGTAAATAGCAGCACACCATGCTGAGCAAAGGACAAGGGTGCAGAAGAAGATGCTCATATATACAATTGTATAGACCATTTATTTGTGGATCCGCTCAGGAACAAGTGTATGACAGACAACACCAGACAGTCGAAAATGTTATATCTCACTCTTGAGGGGAACTCTTTCTGAATCTAAGCAAGAGAATTGGACATTTTTATTATTTCAGAGAAGAAAAAATGATGGCAAAGTTTGCAGAATTGAACTGGAGTTAGTTAATCCATATCAAGATAAGGTGAAGAAGATTCAAAACTTCAGATCTTCCTGAAAAATAAAAGTGACTAGAAAGAGGTGATAGAAATGGCTCAAGCATCAGTATAAAACACAGTGTCCTGTGTCACAGGGTGCAAGAAGAAACCCCCACAAAGCCATGGCTCACTCAGAAAAAGACCAGACTCGCAACCTCCGCTCCATCAAAGCAGGGCTGCAGAAGCCGAGCCGGGTGAGCTGCAATCTGGTATGACTGCTGACATCTGTGTTTCTAAGAAACTTCAGGTTGCTTGTGTTTCAGAAAACAGAAGACTTGCAGATTTCTACAATTCTAGCAAATGTATTTTGTCATACTCTCATTTTTTTTAAAAGTCAGAGAAACTGTTCTAAATATTATGTAATCTTTTGTGGAAAAACCATTAATGATTAAGTGATCCACAATATCACCATTAATTTTTTCTAATGATGGCACTAGAATTGAAGAAATAACTTGAAACTTCATTTATAAATCAGAAAGCAGATCAAATAATCTCTTGGATTGTGTAACATTGTTTCCAGGATTGGCTGTAGCAATCTCATGAGAGAATTAGAACTTGAACAGAGAAGGAGTTAGGACCAAGCAAAGAGAATAAATTTAAAAAGTTGGTAAAGATGTCTTTGACCTCTCATTCCTGGAAAAAAAATTCCAAATTTGGTGGTGATATTTGGAGGGTTATTTATATAGAGACTTTTTGTTTTGTACCTTGTGGTTTTTAGATTTGTATTGACACCTTTGTCAAACAAATTAATAAATGTTCCTTCTCAACAGACTCTCTTGGCTAGCAAAAGTTCTTTTTTATTTGACTCCCCTTTCAAAAAGCAATCTATCTGAATGAACAAAAGTTTAAAATGGTAAAGTCCCTCTTTAATCAATCTGTCAAAAGTCCATATGATAAATTCACCAAATACATGAAATGTGGATCAAATAAAAAAAAGACAAGTACAGAGACCACTGTATCTGTTCAGCACAAAGCAGATGTCTGAACATAAGATGAAAGCAAGACTAGACCCCAAAACAATCTTTTATGGAAATTTCAAGTATAGGGAAAGATATATAGGGAGTTTCCCATTTGGTAATTTTATTTTGCTTTTTATATTTAAAATCTCAACTATATACAAAAGCAAAGAAAACAGTATAGTAAACCACATGTGCATCATTCAATTTTACCAATATTCAGCTATCAATGAAGCAAGAGGAGCAGGATTGGGTCTTTAGTGGTACATCAATCCTACACAACTTTATCCCAGTGTCTATATTTTCATTTTTACAAACAAAGCCCTATTGCTAAAGTCATTGGGTTTCATTATTTATAATAGTCCAAATGATATGAGATGAAGCAGGGTAACAAAAAGGAAGCTTCAGGTTTGCAGTTTCAGATGAAAGTCAATTGAAATCAGTTAGTAACCATGCAACAGAAAGTTTGGGAGCAAAGTGGACTTCACAGCCACTAGTTTCCCAAAATGTAACTTGCTCTCCTCAAAGCAATGGAAAGGATGAACTCTGAGGTAACCTCACACGTCTAATCAAGGGAGCACGTATATCCCTCAGGCAGATGGTATTTCTAATTTGGCAAGTGCTAAGACAGAGCGTACTTGAATTAGTATTACCAACTGCCAACTGCTCATTTTGCCAATTCAATCCAGATACTGCAGCCACCTCCCACGCTCAAACACAAGATATAGCAGAGATTACAAACTACCAATACATTGCCTTCCAGCTCAGGCACTAAGTGAAAATTAAAAGTATCCAGAGAAACAGAGGAGTTGAGTGGAATCCTCCAATATTTTTCTCTAGGGAAGATAATGATATAGATAGAACTTCTATTTAAAGATGAATAAAACAACAATCAAGCTGCATTTGTTAGTATGCAGTGTCAAACAAGAATATAAGATTTAAAAGAAGAACACAGCTGGATTCAAAAAAACAGAAGAAATATTTTATGAAAATTTCTCTGTATTATCAGAAGAGCAAGAAGCTACCAATGAAAAGAAGCAGGTACTGAAGAGAAAAGATAGTAGAGTAATAGGAGGAGAGTCATAATAGTGCTAATTTTTCTTATTCTTCAAGGTCATTCATCTAAACTTAAGTCATCTTGATAGTAAATGTCCCCACCCCTTCTCTCCTCTAAAACCCAGCAGTAACTGGTTCACATAATTCCCCATTTTACACTTTGATTTTTCCATAACTATTTTTTTTCTGTTCTTTTTGTTCTGGCTTTCTTTACTTTGACAAATTACATCTTCTGGTCTCTGTAGTCTGTATTCTACATAGGTCATCTTTTTACTAAGATACTAAGATAGAGAAGAAAAACTAAAAATAAAAAAAAAAATCATAGATCTGAAACTAAGGAATGGACCTGATCTAAAACAAATAAAATTTTAACTTTAAGGACAAACTTGAGAAATTAAGAAGTGTTGAATTTTTACTCTGATTATACCCTTACCTATGTTAGTTTACCTTATTTCTTCTTCCAGCATTTAATCTTGTTTTGAATTGATTCAATAAACTGCATGATTTAGGTATCTTTATTTCCTTTGTGAGCCTTTCATGTTACCTGGGTAGTGGACATAGAGTTGATGCAGGTATCAAGGCTGCCAAAGGTCTCACAGTTTCTCTCCTTTTTCTGGGAGGAAAATGAAAGGCTTTCCTGAAGCTGCCTATTTAGGAGGGACTTACCATTTTCATGCAGAGTAATTTGTTGGAGAAGTCTTGAAAATAATCTGAAAACTTTGGTGCGTTTCTGAAGTTAATTTAGAACATGGCCCTAACCAAAAGCAGAAATTGATATTTTTGTGGCTACAAGTTGACCTACAAACGTGTTTCCAGATCTATAAATCAACATTTGACAACTCTTTTCAAGACTGACTTGTAGGCATAACTACAGATTAGCCAATTGGCCTCTAATTTCATGTTCCTTTTGACGCCTAACAGTCACACACACACACACACAAACACACACACACACACAAATACACACATCAATGGAAACAATGGGTCAGGTAAGAATTTGGTTGATTGGTGTTACATTGTCCCATTATCAGGGAGCTACAACCCAGTGACCACGTGTAACTTATTGTAATCAGTTGGTACAAAGATGGGAAAAAACATGTCAGAAAATAAAGTATTCAGATGGTACTCATGGGAAAAGCTAAATCATCAACTCAGAGCAATGTGTGATTATTGAAGATTTTCTTTGTGCCAGGCTATGCACTAGGTGCTATTAATATTAAAAAAGATAGACTCTTTTTTTCACCAAAATGCATTTTTTTCATGAGTGATAGTGTCAATTTTTAATTATGAACAGAGCTTGGTAGTAAAGATGAGACAGATGAAAATAAAGATGTTGACAATGTTGGCAGGGTAGATATCAAGGTTTGTGTTAAGCCTTCACCATGTCTTGTTTTATGGGAAATATTTACTTATATGAAAGTGAATAAATGTTTGTATTCATTTTCTGTAGATTTCACAGCAACTAACCATAAATTTAGTGACTGAAAATCATACACTTTTATTATCTTGCCTTTCTGTAGATGAGATGTGCAAGTATAGCATGGCTCCAGCTGTTTCACTGCTCTGGTTTTCACAAGGTTGAAACCAATGTAATTATAGGGCTGAATTCCTTTCAAGTGATTCTGGAGATGAATCTGCTTCCAGCTCATTCAAGTAGTTGGCAGTATGCCTTTCCTTGTGGTTGTAGGACTGAAATCCTTGTTGCCTTGATGGCTGTTTGCTAGGGATTATTCTTTGCTTCTTGAGATTAATAGTTTTCTATAGCTTATAGCCTGCTCATGTCCCCATTTTTACATTTTCAAGGCTACCATGATCTGCCAAGTGCTCATACTCAAGATCTGTTTTTCTTCTGCCTCACCTCTCTTGCCTTCTTCTACCACATCTCCTGATTGACTTTTCTATATGTCTCTTCTGCTCTTAAGGGTGCCTGTAATTACATTGCACCCACCCAGATAATCAAAGACTATCTACTATATGGCCAACCACTTGGTGGCTTTAGTTACATTTGCAAAGTTCCTTCACAACAGTACCTAGACCAATGTTTAATTGAATAACTGGGGCAGAAATCTTGGGGGGACATATTTAAAATGTTGCCCAGCACAATGTTGAACAGAGCTCCTGTACTGAAGGAAAACTTATTTGTTCCTTCAATAAGAAGACTATAAATTACAGATTCTCTCAGGACTGAAAACTTACAGAAAATGAAGGGACATGATGAGTACTATTGATCAATTACAAATATAGAGGGTAAAATGATTTTTTTGTTTAATTATTTGTTGCTTTTGGAACCAATAATCACAGATGTCAATAGTGTGGTTAAAAAAATCAATATATTCCTGCATGAGCAGATAGACAGGTCATAAATTGTTTGTATGTCTTATGGGAAATGGATGGAGAGACTAGCCCAGTATATTGACTATTTTGTCTTTGTAAAGCAGCCATCAATTAGGGCAGCCTGTTATGCAGAAAAAGCCAAATTTATGGCCATGATTGGAAAAGGAGTTATGCAAGTATTCATTGAGACTGAACTTGGGACCAGAAATTGGAGAATCACATTGATGCTCATAATATCTTTTAACTCTATGTTTGGGCAGAGTAGGTGGTTCTGTGTCTCTTTTTATTTTCCTTCTGGACAAAATTAAAGGAGGTTTGGAAGTGAGGAGACGGACAGGTAGGGAAGCTCAGCAGACAAACCCTGGCTATGAGATTGCTTCCTTCATGAGGCCAGACTGCCATGGAATATATATTGCATAGAAGGAAACAAAGATGCTCATTGTTTTTGGCTGTTGGAAAAATACACGCCTTGTTTCTCTTATTTATATTGTTTTCTATTTGTAATAACATACCACATGTCTCCATTAGAGTGAAAAGATAGCTTGCTAACTTCTCTCTTATGAAATTTTACTTTGGGAATATGTGCCAAAGTTTTAGATCACAGAAAATTGGAAATTAAGGCCCCTTTAGGGCCTTAAACAAAATGAGGATATTTTGTTTTTAAATATAATTGTGGTTTTAAAGAAGTGCTTTGCTTTACTTGTTTGTTTTCATTATCATACAGGCCATGCCTCTAGCTACCTTTATACTAGAGAGAGAACTGGAGCATTCCCCAGAGAAGGCAGCATTTGCCCTGGAAGGAGAACATTTTTGCTAAAAGCTAAGGCTAGTAACTACTGCTAGGAAACTGAGTAGAAAGGGGATAACTTCCTAAGAATCTCCATGGCCAAATGTAATCAAACCTAACAAAGGAAATGTCAACTTCATGATGTTTAAAGTTTACTCCTTTAAAGCAGTCATTTTATTTTTTTTTTCAGTACTTCCCCATGATACCGGGAAAATGAGGCTTTTTTAAACTTAGACAAAGGCAGTGCCTCAGTTGCTATCTTGGTTCTGTACCTGCGCACACTTTTATATAAAACTACTCAGGTTTTGGGAAAAACAACATTGGGATTTATTTAACAAACAGGGAAAGGCAAAACATTACTAAAATTAGCAGAGGTAAAACAAAAGTTACTAAAGTTAACATATGGCCATTTACCTTACTTAAAATAATGTCCAGTTCCTTAATTCCAGAAAAGTAATAAAGACAGCATATTCCCGCCACTGCTGAAATAGAATTTGTCTTCCAGACAATAGGCCACAATTTCAACTCAGCGTCTTCTTTCTTATGTTGATGAAGGTTTCCCGCCACAATGGTGTCTTCTTTCCGATCAGACTGCAGGCCAGGTTCCAACTTGCGAGGACGACACAGGATGCAATTAAAATGCTTTTAAAACCACCTTGATGCACATCATTAGATCAACAAGATTGTAAACAGTAGCTACAGCGGACAGACGGCCCATCAGATTGCACTCACACATTTTAGAAGGGGCGCACTTCGGGCATCTGCCTTCTTTCTTGGGCTACTTACAAAGCCTCTAAAGTCTCTGGCCCTAAATCTCATTCCCACATCATGCCCGGCTACCGACTCTGCTTATAACGACGGTTCCTTTTAATTTCACATAATGGCATCTGACCCCCTCTTCCTTTGGGTCTCCTATTTAATAGCTCCTAGGCCCCGCCTTCCTGCCACAGCTAAGCAAAGTCCCATAGAATTCTCACAAAGCCCACCACACGGGGCTTCAGATCACCTGGCTGCAATTCACCTTTAACAGTAAACCCCTGTAGGGGGCGCCAGTTCACCGGACTTTGACTCAACCTGCTTACACCCCCAGTTCAAAAAGCTATGTACATTAATACACATACACACATCTGAAGGTAACACATTTATTCGTGTCTTGCTTATCCTGTAAGAATTTCTTCATGCATGTAAAAATGAATATTTATTTTCTTATCTCCCTTTTACACAAAATACAATATACCCCATTCTGTACTTTTTCATTTATATTCTTATCACAGAAATTTTTCTGATCAGTACATGAAAAACTTTATTCTTTTTCATGCTTGCATAGATAGGTCCACAATGCCTTCTCTACATTTTGGGAAAAAGAAAACCAAAACTTTAATTGCTCAGTATTTCACTCTAGATATATAACCAAGAATATTGTGTGCATGTATACACTATAAAACATGTATTGGAATGTCTTAGCAACAATATTCATAAAGTCAAACAGTGAAAATTACCAAAATCTACATCAACAGAAGAGGTAAATTGCAGTGTATCCAGATAATTAAAAACCACACAGCAATTAGAATGAATAATCTACAAGTATACAAAATAATTTGAATATATCTCACAAATACAAACTCCACTGAGAGGAACAAAACACAAGTTGGTACAAATTTTATGATTTTGATGGAGGAGATATAACGCAAAATAAGATTAGAACTAGACCCACACAAGAAAGTGGGGGTAGAAGAAATCAACATAACCATTAGCACAATCCCTAAGTGCCAGCTCCTAAATTACAAAGCATAGGTAGGAGCCAGACTGCAGTCTGGGGGCAAAGATACGGAGATTGAGCCCATTGTAGAATCTCTTTTCTAACTCTAGTTAGCTGACAGCCATCCTTGAAATGAGCTCCTCCCAACTGAAAGAAGGCTGTATCAGTGCCATCCATGCAAGAATTCAGGGCAGTCATTTTTCTGCCCACCTGTGCCTATGCAGGTGCTTTCCTTTACCAACTCTGTCACTCTGCAGGGCAGCGGCCTGCCTGTCTGCCTGTGACCTGCACCATGCAGGCCTCCCTTAGCAAACCTGCCCCCCTCAGCGGGGCAGATCTTCCTGTCCTCTTGTGTCTGTACAAGTGTCCTTTACTTCCTTGTCCTAATAAACCTGTTCTTTAAGTATAACTGAGTCTCTGTCTCGTGGAGAAACTTGTCACGTGCCGCCGAAGGGAGCGCTGGTGAAACCTTTCCCAGAGTGAACCCAAGGACCCTGCTCCACTCTCAAATCCATCGACTCTAAAACAACATCAATTTCATTTATGTGAAGTAGAGAAAGAGTCCAAACTTGTTTATATATTGGTGCTAGGGCTCTATGGACGAGAGCACAGGTGGGTCATCTGGGACTCTAGCAATATACAGTTTCTTGATTTGAGTTCTGGATGCACTGTCTGTATTCAGCTATTGAAAATTTAAACAATTATTTACCATTGAACAATCATTTATCATTTGTGGACTTTTAGGTGTATGCATTATAAAGTAAAATAGTATTTTGTGACACATAAAAATCATGTGAAATTCAAATGTCAATGTCCATAATTAATGCTTATTAGATCACAGATATGAGCATGCATTTACATGTTGTCTTTTGCTGCTTTCAAGCTATGGTAGCAGTAATTATTAAAAAGACAGTGTGATTTATAGAGCATAAACTGTTTACAATCTGGCCCTTTGCAGAAGAAGTTTAATGACACTTGTCCTAAGCAGTGAACATCATTTATCAGATTTAAGAGTTTTTAAAAAGTGACAAATTAGAAATCTTAAAATCAGCAAAACATGGCAAATTTCTACCAGCAAAAGAACAGATACATAATCTTGAAATACAGATATGAAAGAAATATTACACTGTGGTTAAAAAACAAATGAATTAGAACCCTAACATCAAATGAGCAAAAAAAAATTCCAGAATGCTACATAAAATGATACATATATGTAAATCTAGAAAGAAACACTACAAGTGATTGGTAGATATATATGAAGTCAATGCCAAAAAATCATAATTGGGAGAATGATATGAAATTTGTATTGGAGAAATTAGAAGTGTGACAGAGGTTCTCCTTCTACAGGTTCTCACATTCTCTGCCCACCTCCTGTTCCCCTCACCCTCACCCCATTCATAAGTATTCCAGGAAATTCTCTGTTATTTCCTACTTTGTTCAGGGCCATGGGAACTGGGCATTTGGTTGCTGCTGGGAAAGGACAAAGCCACGTTTTACTTAACAGTCTGCCAACCTGTTTGCGGGAAGGGCACCTCATCTGTGATTATTCTCAGGGTGTGCCAGAAAGAGACTATTCCTGATGCCAGATTTTCTTGTGTCAGCATTCTCTGTAGAATATTTGAGTTTTTGGGGCCTGCCTGGTGGCTCAGTGGTTAAGCACTGTGCTGTGGAGCTGTCTGCAGCAGCAACGCAAGTTCGACCCCAGGCCAGGAAGATTCCTACATGGTGCAGCAGACCTCTCCTGCCTCGCCTGCTGCTCCCCTCAACAGTGTATTTCCGCCGATCTGCCTGTTCTGCTCCCCACTCTGTCTCTGGTGAACCCTCTCGCCGCCCCATGCCTCTGGCCTGTACCCCAGCTTGTATGCATAAATAAATCTTAAAAAAAAAAAAGAATCTTTGAGTTTTTACTTTGTACTCTTCTTGTAATTCAAAGCCAAGACTTTGTGGAATAAGAATCTAAAAAAAAGAACTATTTTTGGATTTCAGGAATTTAAACTTTTGTGAAATTTCATAATCAAGTCAAATAAATTAGTGAGTTGCTTCATAGAGTATGTTTTTCTATCTGTCCAAGATGTGAGACTTAGAGGGAGGAGAGCTCATGGATATTTTTCTGTAGTAGCTGCTTTTTTTTTTTTTATTCCTAATGCTTTTGCAAGTTTTATTTCCATGGATTTATGCTGAGACAGGAGAAGGGGAGAGATGGGGAATCTAATTTATTATTTGTCCACTCAAGCATCTATCAAGATTTTAAATTATTTTACTCTATGTGTTTGTGAACATTGGTGAGCCTTGCTTATAGGTATGTTTAGATGAGGACAAATGGACAAACAGCATCCTTTCCCAAACACACAGAAATGTTTGTGATGCTGGTGTTTATTCACTTTTAAGTTCTTTTGGGGAGTCTATAGCTATATTTCTGGTGAATAGGTGGTTGTTTATTAAAATTAGCCAGGTCCCAGATACCTGGAGGAATTGAATGTGAAGATATTAAAGAGAGGGAGATCAAATTGTGTTAATACACACACACACACACACACACACACACACACAAACTCTGATACAAAACTTCTTGGCTTCAAATGAATCTAGCTTCAATACTTAGTAGTTGTTTGATCTCATGTAAGCTATGTAGCTTCTCTGATCTTCATTCTTTCATCTGTAACACATGCCTAATAAAAGCACCTATATTATCAGGTTGCTATGTTATGGATAATAACTAGGTTACTATTTGTAAAGCATTTAGGACAGTACCTGGTACCTAGAACATGCAATAAAGTATCTGTTAAATAAACTAGTTTTCCTTTGAAGTAGCAATGTATAAGGTATCGATAAGTTCCCTTATACCTACAGAGCACAAGCAGATCTTGGAAAGTCTTCAGTTCATCTAGTAATCTTTGACTTCTTTTCTCCCCAGCCTAATATTTGCAAACAAGCACTTATCCACATGACTTCCAAGAATTAAAAGAAGAGGGAGATAATCTCTCTATAAAAAGACTAAAATATCTAGCACATGGTGAAAAATTAGTGAGTAACTACTGGAAGAAGGCCAACAGTGCCAATATCACCTACCAGTCACAGCCATGAGACTTCCTCAGCCTGTTGGAGGTTATTAAGAAACTACTCCTTTTAAGCACAGATTGACACTAGATGTGCAGGCTACTGCTTTCCATCTATCAGAAGACTTCCAGAGGAATTCCTGTGAATCTTGTGAAACAAGGTGGAAAGACAGAACTTTGAGGCCCATGAGGATAAAGAGATAATATTAACGGGACACGGAAAACAAGACTTCCCCCAGAAAGGCATCAGTTTGGACACAGCAAATGTCCTTGATTTTATTATCTTGCATGTGGAAAGTCAATCATATATGTAGGCAATAAGGACAACTATCTCAATGGGCTCATAGCTATTGAGGCAAAGAAATATTAGAGACAAGAGCTGTGTCAATAGTTATCCTTTTTTAAATCCCCCTCTTTTTAATCTCCCAGTAGTTTCCTCCCTGTATAATGGTAGCTATAATAAATTTTATTATGCACTTTAAAGTATTAGGCCTTAATTTTTTAAAAGTTATGTTGAAGTATAAAAATCTCTCATATTAAAAAAATGCCACAAAGTATGTTGGTTTGTTTTTTTTAAATTAAGTGCTTGTTCATTTTTAGCTAATCTATGATGGAATGAAATACACTGAATACCTCACAATTGCATCTTTCAATCACTCTGAAGAACATAATTGAATTTCTTATTTTTTTTTTAAAGCCTTTTCTTTTTTTTTTTTTTTTAAGATTTATTTATTTATACATACAGCTGGGGTACAGGCCAGAGGTGTGGAGCAGTGAGAGGCTTCACCAGAGACAGAGTAGGGAGCAGAACAGGCAGATCAGAAATACACTGCTGAGGGGAGCAGCGGGCGAGGCAGGAGAGGTCTGCCCCGCCATGTGGGATTCTCCCCGGCCGGGCGTCGAACTCGCATCGCTGCTGCCGACAGCTCCACAGCGCAGTGCTTAACCACTGCGCCACCAGGGAGGCCCTGAATTTCTTATTTTTTGAAGGAAAATATAGACATATCTTTCCACGATTATAAATTCTTAAGTGTAGCTATTTTTAACAACTGTGTAAATAAACTGGACCAATTAAGCAAACACATATGAACCCATTAGAATAAAAATAGTAATGTTTACCATTTTTATATAAAATCTCTTGTCTTTATAAAAAGACAAACTAAAAATAATAAAGGCAAATACTATAATAATTTTTCTTTATATTCTTGCATTTTGGGTTTTCATTTTTAAATCACGTGAACTAATCAATAGGTAATATATACATATTAATTTGTGTCCCTTAAGAGTATATATAAATCTCCTCACTCCTACACATGCTTAACAACAAAGTAAGTACTACAAATTTATAGGGAGTGAGAGGAAATCTAACGATTTGCTATTGGAAGGAGGGAAGATTAAGGGGAAAGATACTTTTGAACAAAATGTTAGCATTATCTTGGTCTAGGAAGTTAAGTACTGAGCCGTAAGCCATGTACTGAATCATAAACAACCAGTCTGCATGAGACTCACAAAGTGGCTTAACTATCAAGACTCAGCCACTTTCTTCTTGCATAAACAATAGAGCTGGGTGTGGTTTTACACTGGGGAATGTTGGTGGCGGTAAAGACTTTCTTTTTTTTTCTAATATATATTTTTATTGTTATTTATATCTTTTACATTTTGTATTCCCCTTGGGTAACCCCCCACCAATTCACCCGTGATCCATCTCTGTGGTCCCTTGTGTTCTTTTCTACTCCATTTTGTGCCCTTATCCACCCCCCCCC
>PVIJ01020399.1:0-21019 GCA_004024925.1 Scalopus aquaticus | reverse complement strand
GGCACAAAATGGAAGAGAGGAGAATACAGGGGACCATGGAGATGGATCACGGGTGAATTGGTGGTGGGCTGCCCCTTAGGGGAATACAAAATGTAAAAGACATAAATAACAATTAAAAAAATAATCAAAAAAAAAAAAAAAAGAAAGAAAAGACCTTGAGTGGGAGGTACTAAACTAAGCTGTACCTGGATTCTTGAGATAAGTGCTCATTGTTTGAAGTCAGTAGTCAATAAATGATTTCCCAGAGGGCAAATTGGGCTTATCATTTGCTCTTGTAAATAAACTTTTATTGGAACACACAAAGCTATTCCCATTCACTTATATACATTATTACTGCGTTCACATCACCAAACAGAAGTGAGTAGCTTTGATACAGATTATACAGCCTGAAGAACCTAAAATATTCATCAATTTGGTTCTTCAAATAAAGAAGTTTGTCAATCTTTTCTTTTAATATTAAAAAGGGCAGGTTTATTATAAAAAGGGAGAGGGGAGTATAGGACACTTGCACAGACACAAGTGGGCAGAGAAAAGCTCCCTCAAATGGGACAGGTTTGTTACACAGTCACAGGCAGGTGGCCTTGTGAGGAGAGCTGCTGCTGCTGCTTTGCGAAGAGAGAAAAGCTGGCGAAGAGAAACACCTGCATAGTCACAGGTGGGCAATACTGCCAAGGTTTGTCAATTCTTGCTGCTAAGTTTTGGGCTAACTTGTTATTTTTATAGATAACTAATGCACTCTGCTCCTACAGCACTTTGGTCATTCCTCTGGCAATACTGTACATTTTTTTCCAATACTGTACATTTTAATTTCTGTGTATCTGGTTATTTTTTGACCATGTGATGCATTCAAAGCTAGTCTTAGTTAATAAATGTTTTAATTAACTTGATATATCCCCATTTCTCTAGCACATAGTAGGATCTTAATGAATGTAGAGTATGAATCTATGCTCAGTCATGAATTTCACACTGTAGCGTATATGGAAGTTATCAGGTTCCCCGCTGCCGCCCCCCCCCCCCCGCCATTAACATCAACGATGGACACCTGTGGTCTTACACGCATGCCTGATGGCGGCACCTGGAGCATGGTGTGGGGTGCACTTGAGCTGGGAGGCTGAGCATATAAGAGCCACAGAGACTCGTGTGGTGGAGTGTGGCAGAGTGCAGCGGAGAACACTGGAGAGACCACGAGAGAACGCCAGAGAGCCCAGAAAGAGTGAAGTTCACTGGGGTAAGGAGGACTCCCAGCCCCCCAGCCCCCCAACCCCCAGGCCTCCCTGCATGCCCTGAACCTGTTGCTGCACTACAAATGGTGTAGGAAGAATCATTAAAAGCCTGAAAAAGCCACTGAGGGCTCCAGGATTCTCCTTTGCCCGTTCTGCGCCTGGTTGTTGGCACTACACACACTAAAGCAGAAAACTCAGACTTTTACATTATATCATTTAAATAAAGTCTGACATTAAATTAAGAGCAGCCAAAATGACAATTTGTGCTGAATAGCTAATGTTTCCAGTTGAATCCATTTTAAATGTGTTTGTTGACTGCCACACAAAGGATGACTCCAAATACAGGAAATTCTTGATCTTTTAAACTCATTATAATTTCATAAATCCTCTTTGTTTGAAATATTTGTAACATCAGTTTATAGCTGATACTTCCAAGATTACTGCCATTAGTTTTTACTATGCAACAAAAGTTTTCTAGCATCTGGAAATGTTACTGAAATTTTCCAAAACACTAGAATTTCAGCTTTGTTCCAACCAATTCTACTAGAATTAAAAATTAAAGATGGCAGTAGCAACTGTCAAACATAATAAAAAACCGACATGTAAAGATTGATTGTAGCTTCCCATTTTGGTTCCCTTCACACAGTTGCCAGGGCAGGAGGACATATTTTAGGCAACATAAAAACCTTGATATACAAGTTTAAGGAATACATTCATTTGGAAACATGAACTTCTAGCTTTGCTAACCTATATAATCTCTGGCAACATCCATGAAGCAGCACAAAAATTGTTTTGTTTTGCCTTTATTACCCATAGGCAAGCATAGTAGGTGAACTTTTATGTTCAATAAATTTTTAACCTTTAAGTCTTAGCACTATCACCACTATGACCTGAGTTCGATCCCCAGCCAGGGAGCTAACCCACATATGGTGCAGCAGACCTCTCCTGTCTTGCCCGCTGCTTCCCTCAGCAGTGTATTTCAGTAGATCTGCCTGTTCTGCTCCCCACTGTCTCTGGTGAATCCTCTCACCCCACCCCCCACATCTCTGGCCTACACCTCAGTTCTTCTACAAAATAAATATATATATTTTAAAAATGTTAACCTTAAAGACATGATGAAGTATATTCAGAACTTCCATGTAAGAAATCTTACTCTACAACCTAAGAAGCTTAAGTTTCATTAAGGGCTCACACTTTGAGTGTAAAACATAGTTACAGCCCTGGGTTCAAATTCTACCTGCCCAAATTAACATGTGCCGCTAAGCCCTTTTCCTTCTCTGTAAAAAGAGGAAAATATGTCATATCTCATAGGATTATTGGGAAGATCCCATGGGACTGTGAAGTATGTTCCACATAGCCAGAAAAGCAATAAATGGTATGAAAGGTGAGGCTGATTTTTAAAAATGAGTGTATATTTATATGGTACAAATTTATTAATAATCTTATGGACTGTGGGCTTTGGAAAGATGTCCTAATACCATACAAAAATCACAAACTTTATATAATGAAAAATGTCAATAAGCCAACAAAATGAAAAACTTTTGCTTCTCAAAAGATGAGAAGACAAGCCACAGGTAGGGAGGAGACATTCAGAAAATATGTATTCACAATGGCCTTGTATCTAGAATATAAAAAGCATTGTTAAAACTGAATACAGTAAGAGACAACTCAAAAGAGGAGCAAAAGATCTTGTCAAAGAAGATTATGGACTGCAAGTAAGTGAAATTTAATGAGTCATTAGAGTCAACTTTATGAATCATTAGGGAAATGAAAATTAAAACTGCAATGAGGTACCGATACTGCAAGTGAAAACTGCAATTTCTTTTTTTTACCATACTAAGTGTTGGTGAGGAGATGGAGAAAACAGAACTCTCAGACAATGTTGGTGGGAATACAAAACAGTATAACATCTTTGGAAAACTTCTCAAAAAATTAAAATACACCTACCAAACCATCCCATCTCTTCATCCAAGAAAAATGATTGCACATATCCATACACTGGCTATAGGGTAAGTGAAAGTGTGGTCAGGATTTTCCACCCTACCGCCATTAGATTTAGTGATGGACACCTGTGGTCCTGCTTGTGGGCCTCGTGGCGACTCCTGGAGTGTGGCATGTGCAGGTGTGAGTGGGCACACCTGGGCCTAGAGAGACCGCACATATAAGGGGGGCATCCCAGGGCAGAAGAAGGGGAAGTGACAGCAGGAGAGCAGAGTGTGAACATTTGCCCAGGGCCTAGGAGGCCTGTCAACCCTGGCCCCCCGGCCCCCCTTGCCTGCCCTGTACCTGGTTGTGTCACTGCAGAAAGATCATTAAAACTCTGCAAAAGCCATCGAGGGCTCCAGAACTCCTCCTTGACCCATCTGCCTGAATCACAGGGAACCTGCTGGCACTACACTGGCTTATACATTAATCAAACTGGACATTAAAAATGTACTTTATTGAGTTTTATTTGTTTAACCTCAAAAAAACTTAAAACAACAACTACACACTGGAATGTTCTTTAGTCTTTATACACTACAGTATGAACAGACCATTGTTATGGATTGACTTCTGTCCCCTAAAAGGGTATGTGCTGATGCCCTAACCTCAGATCTGTGAATACGATCTTATTTGGAAACAGCCTTTGCAATTACAATTAAGATACATGTTAAGATGAGGTCATACTGTAGGTGGAGCAGCCCTTTATCCGGTATGACTGGTGTGCGTATAAAGAGAGGAGAAACCGAGATAAGACACACACAGGGAGAGGATGGCCACATGATGCAAGTCACACGGGGGTGATGACCTGTTAATACAAACACTAAGCACTGCCAGAAACCACGAGAAGGCACAAGAAGCATGGAAGGATTCTCCCCTTCAGGTTTCAGAGGTGGCATGGCCCCATTGACACATTTATTCTGACTTCTAGTCTCCAGACTGTGAGATGATAGATTTTCGTTTGAAGTAACCTAGTGAGTGAACTGTGTAACAGATAATCTAGGAAACTAACACAATTACTAAAAGACTGAAAGAGTATTATATTTATATGAGACATATTTAATAATCATTTCTAGAGTAATCATTTCTAGAGATTTTCTGTAAGAGAATAATTATATCAAAAGTTTGTTTTAACCACAGAATGGCTGTTGGATTGTACAAACAAACACCAAGTGCTGTATTTCTAAGACAGATACACACACAAGTACAAATATAGTAGAGCTGCTTCATTTTAATTGTATCTGTCCAAAGTAATGTAGGTAAAGCCCACATTTAAGTCAACTGCTACTTTTTTGTTTTTATAAGCAATTTATAACAGATAACTTCAAGATTCTCTATTTCATTAAACCAACAGGAAAGTAATTATTATGATTAAAATCTTTTTTCTTTTAAATTTATTTTTATTTATATCCTTTACAATATGTTTAAAATCTTAATAATTAATTGGCATTGTAAGTCATTCAGAAAATTTTATGTATATTAACAGTTACAAATTGATTCTACTAAAGATGAGGTTCATTACAGAAGCCTCTTAGCAGTACAGAAAAATAAAGGAATTCTTATCTGAAGACTTTTCGTTGCAGTTAATTATTCCTTTAACATGTAGAATTTTTAAGCATTAACTCTGCTATTTTTTAATTTCAGCATATACTACCCTCAACTATACAGAAACAGTTTAGGTGACAGAAAAGAAAACATATTTCCCTTCAGAAAATCAGGCACAAAATGGAAGAGAGGAGAATACAGGGGACCATGGAGATGGATCACGGGTGAATTGGTGGTGGGCTGCCCAAGGGGAATACAAAATGTAAAAGACATAAATAACAATAAAAAAAAAAAGAAGAAAAAATGGCATAAAAAAAAAAAAGAAAATCAACTTCCCAAACTACTGAAAAACAAAATGTCGATGACCTATACTTTGGTAGATATATTCCTCTCTGGGGTTTTTCAGTGTGTACTGTATATAAAGTATAAGTTAACAAAGACTAGAAAAGTAATCAGAGGGCCTCCCCGGTGGCACAGCGGTTGAGCGCTGCCCAGCCGGGGAGAATCCTACATGGTGGGGCAGACCTCTCCTGCCTCACCGGCTGCTCCCCTCAGCAGTGTATTTCTGATCTGCCTGTTCTGCTCCCCACCCTGTCTCTGGTGAACCCTCTCGCTGCCCCCACGCCTCTGGCCTGTACCCCAGCTTGTATGTAAAAAAAAAAAAGAAAAGTAATCAGAGTAAAAGGAATTAAATTTAAAATAAGAGGTATCTGGAATTCACTCATTCCTTTATTCATTCAATGAGGTATAGATACTGAAGAGTGACAACCTGCTAGGGACTGGGGTAGATAATGGAAATGCAAAAGAATGAGGTGAGGCCTCTGGTCTTGGACAGTCCTCTTTATTAATGGGAGTGGGAGGATAAAAGGGATGCCTGTAAAATCAGTTATTGCAATATGTGGATTATAAAGGGTATATAACATTGTGCAAGTTTGAGGTGCACAAGTGTTCTAATAGTTTATATTTGCAATATGATTGCTACAGTAGTGTTATCAAATACTTCATTATGTCACATTATAATTTCTACTTTGTTGAAAACAGTTAGGATCTAGTCTCTTAGTGACTCTGAAGTTCTTAGTTGCCTCCTTAGGGCAGTAGGCAGCGCATCAGTCTCATAATCTGAAGGTCCTGACTTTGAAGTTCTTAATACAGTATTAGACTATAATCACTACTTTGTATATCAGTTCTCCAAACCTTATTTATCTCTACTAGTTTAAGTTTGTACACTTAAACAAGTCCCCAATTCCCCCACTGCCCTCAGTCCCTGATAAACACCATTCTCTTGTTTTCAGAAGTTCACTTTTATTTTTAGATTTCATATGCAACTAATATCATACAATATATGTCTGTCTTTGTCTGGCTTATCTCAGCATAATGCTCTCAAGAATCACCTATTTTGTCACAAATGGCAGCATTTCCTCTTTTCATGACTGAATATTCCACTGCATATACATAAACACACATACATGCATACATGCATTTACATGAGAACTATTAGTTTACTATTAGTTTACTATTAGTGTTGCTTTCTAAAAGGTAGGACAGTGTTTGCTACATCAGAAAACACTGCAACCTTTTAGGAAGCAACAAGGGCAAACTGATAACTCACGAAAGAGACGACATATTTGCTGTGTATTGTGAGGTATGATCATTGGAAGATTAAGTGTGTTTTCACTCAATCGCTAAATAACGAGAACAGATAAAAATGGCAAAGCTGCAATTTTATCCCCCTTAGTTATCTAATTAACTACATTTCTAACACTAACACACAAACATTGTTTAGTCAAAACACAGGTGAAAAAATAATCAGCAAATTGCAAAACAGGTATGTAAGGAAATATATATGCTAGGCTGACCTACTCCAATCTCAAATGAACTCAGAGCGCTGACTTGCTTGAGTCAAGGACAGCAAACTGTGACGTTATGATGATCAAATCTTACAGCCTTAAATTCTTCTTCCTTCCTTACAGGATAAAGTTACACACAGAGAGAGGTGCACGCACACACACGCTCACTTGCAGAGTCTTAACTGCAGCGCTTATTGACTGAGTCCTAACAGGCCTCAATCAATAGCAATGTATTATTCAGGAACAAGTGATCTGAATGCTGTTCTAGTCTCAGACCAAGTCAAGGACATTCCAACTACTCAGTGATGATATACAATATCTAGGAAGATACGATACGAATTCACGAGGTTTTTTTACTAAACAGAAATTAGGGGTTACTTTTCTTGGCATGTCCTTCTAGTCCTGGTGATCCATGCATATAGGAAAAGGGCAGCAAAGGAACTTCTTATTGCTGCACCCAGTCAACCTCACAGAGATACAAATCTCAAAGTACAATTTCTTGTTCACATTTCAAAAGACTGACACAGCCCTGATTTTATCCAGGTATAATAAATCTAACCAGGAAGAGGAGTGGGAAGGGTAGATACGTAATTAAAGGAACAACAGAGAAGACCTAAGGGTTCTTTATCTTAGCAGGTAACCGGGACCTAGTGGCCAAGTCAGCCAGTAAATACTTTTGCTGACACACAGTTCTGTGTCACAACTCTGCCACTGTAGCAACAAACCACCATAGACAACATGTACAAGTATAACTGTTATTTATGGACACTGAAATGTAAATTTCAGGTCATAAAATAAATACATATATACCTCTTTATTCAACCAAAAAATGAAAAAAAAATGTAAATGTAAAGGCCCAAGTTCATAGGCCAGATTTGGCCTAATAGTCATAGTTCACCACACTCTGCGTTAAACTATGTTTTGGATCCAGCCAGCAAAGACCTGAATTTTGAGGTGTTCCCAATTGGTTATTGACAAATCCTTCATATTTGAGGCAGTGCAAAAGTGACTGAGGATTTTAAAGGGCTGGGTGAAGTATGTGCAAAGTTAAGTTGTGGTTTTCATTCAGTTTCCTTAAGAAACACTGGGTATGACATAACTTAAAAGAATCAATAGTTAAGGAGCAAATACATATATCCTAGATATTAATTAGGGGCATCAAAATTTCAGGGAAGAATGGGTCAATGCTCTGAAATGGTGTGAGATTCTGAACAGTTTTCGTGCCAACTGGACTCAGAAAGTGTAACCTGCTTCACGCTAAGGTGTTCATCGCCTAAGTTTGAAAGTCATACCAGTTCTATCAAGGTTACGAGGAGATGGACATAAAAGCTATATGTGAACAGTCTTTACGAATAGGGTCCTTATGTATAAATAAATATACACACTTTATCCAAATCCTTACATTTAGCTTCATAAGGGAAAATAATTTCCAATTGTTTCTTAAGCATGTTATGTTAGATTCTAGCCAAAATTAAGGACATGTTCCAGGACTCAAGATAGGTAAAGGCCTGTAGGACACTCTTTACTAGAAGTGACAATTACTATTTAAGGTAACTTGGTGTAACATAACCCTCAAATACAGTGGGTAACATTACAAGTACAATGCATACTGCACAAATCATTAAATTTAATGTTTTTCATGCTGCCCTTAACAAGCTTCTATTTTAAACAATTTCAAGTTTGAGATCAGAACTATTTTCATGTCTATTGAGTGCTCTTTAAATAACTGTTTTTTGTTTTGGGACAGTTTTTTATTTAAATTTAAAAGAAAAATGTTTTAGGCAGTGAGCTTAGACCATTTTTGTCTCTGATAGTTTCCTGCTAAAGTCTACAAACACTCCCAAAATACACTCCATGAACATGTAAGAAGGAATGAACACAGGAATGGGTCCTGTGCAATACTTGAGACGGCATTTAAGATATTTGATAATGAGAGTGTTCAAAGTTGAATAACTGCTCGTAGGAAGAACATCTGTTGGCCAAAACCTAAGTGTTCCCTGAGGGGAAGAAGTGTGTCTGATTCATTACTGTATCTTCATTTAGCACACAGTATGCTCTCAATAAAAAATAGTTAAGTAATCAAGAAGGCATTACCCTTGCAGCACTATTCACAAGATAACAGTAATGCATTCTACCTCCCAAGTTAATGATGAAGATTTTTAGATAATATAGGATGCCCAGTAACAGTAGTTATTTTCATACTAATTTAAAGGAGGAACAAACTGAGGTTAAACTAGATTATATAACTTGTCCAACTGAGTGGTGCTGAAATGGGTATGTCTACCTTCCCTGATTCCTATAGCTAAGAAACTCAATAGTAAAAAAAAATTTCTATTTTCTATTTCTGAACAGAAAACTAGAGAAAGAAAAACCCTGCCTATCTAAATTAAATAAAGTTCAAAGGCAAAACAGACAATTATTTGTCCTGTACTCATAAAATAAGGAATGGCCATTCTTTCTGCATTAGGGGACAGAAATGGCAGAAACACAGCCCCTTATATCATCAGGGAACTACTTCACTAAATGGTTGGAAAAGTATTTCCCCTTAGGCCAGTGGAACAATCAGTACTTCTTAAAAATTGCATCCTGTCTTTTAATTTAAACTCTAGACAAAAGAAAAAAAATCTAGTTGCTTGAAAGGCCATTATAACTATATAAATAACTTCCCCAGGCACAACGGGGAATTTATTACTATCTGAAAATATATAAAAGATAGCTAGTCTCAAATGTCATTTTACATATCTTAATTTTAATCTTTAAAAGAAAATTCACTAGAGCCCCCTCAAATCTGAAATTAAAACTGTTTTTGGTAACTTCTCACTCAAGAGATTTATATTTCTATTTCAGATCAAGAAGAGACTGGAGTACAAAACTAAATGTCAACTTCAGATATCACTTTCAATAGCTTATGTAAGTTTAAGAGAAATGAATATTTTTGAGACATCTAGGTAAAAGAAATGGAAGGCCTGTAACATTTTCACTAAACCCCATATTTAAAATGCTTAACAATTCAAACTCTAACACTTATAAATTGTTTAATTCAATCAATCCAAAGCTTATACTTTCAATTTCCTTAAGAGACAGCTTACATATCATTCCAATAATGTTAAGACAGTAACAATCCTTTTATACTACTATTCTCTTCAAAAGATATTTAAAGAATCAATACTATTCAAATAAATGTTTCCCTCCATAAGTACAGTTCTTGAAGTAAAGCTGGTTAAAGACAAACACAAATTTAACAGAAGTTTTAAAAAGCTTCCTTGTCAAATTTAGAGAATTTAAAATAAATCCTAAAATGAATTCAAAGGAAAAAGAGCAACAAACTGTATAAATATTCTTCCTACAATCGAACTGGACATTCAAACACTTAAATCCAGAGTCCATAAACAAATTAACGTACTATGCTGTTAAGTGTAATAAAAAGAAAAGGAAGTCTGTTCACTCAGTCTTCTGTCAGCACTGACACAAGAACACTTCATCTCAGAAACAGAAAATCTCAACATTTCACAGTTAACGTAGTATTATTAAAGTTGCAAGGAAATTTTCAGAGACTAAAACTAAAAAAAATTTTTTAATAGTTGTAACAAAGATTATAATTGTATTACTTTAGGCAAACTAAATTTGAAAACAAAAATTCTCATCTTTTTAGCTAAAATGTCTTCAGATTTTTTTATGACCTACCTTCCTCGGTTACATTTAATAGTTTCACTGCATTCCTTTGTGAAACTATTTCAATAACAAAGAATATTCTAAGAACACTACCCAGCCCCCACTCACAACAACACAATCTGCACTCATCAACCAAAAATCAGAGAAAAATTCCTTACACAAACAAGCCTAAGCCAAAACAATTTACCTTTAAACTATGGTGGGGGAGGGGAGGAATCAATTGTTCCCGGCTTTAAATATTACTCTGGTGATTATATAATTTTTAAAAACATGATATAGCAGGATTGAGGAAAGAGTTAAAACATCTCACAGATTTTTTTTGAAGAAATGGGAAAAAGAGTTCTACTTTTGTACAGTGACAGTGAAGCACAATCCTGGGGTTGTGTTACTTCAATTACAGGCTAACAGAAGTTTCCTAGTAGAATCTTCTTAACATGATCTCCCCATTACTTCATCCACTTAGCCACGAATCTCCTGCAATCTGGAGGAGCCTTGACCTTTAGCCAGCCATGACTTTGCACTCACCTTAGCTCTTCTTCCGGTAACCCATTTGGTCTCAAACTATCAGGACGGTCTCGTCTTCTCCTGTAGAGACCTGAATGTGAAAGCTCTTTAAGCTGTAATGCAGTCATACTTCTCTCTACTCGTCAATTACTGTCAATTTATGCTGAGCAGTGTGGCTTCCAGGGCTGAGGAAGACAGTGTCCCTTGCTGCGGGGTCTGGGCACACACACACCTGACCAGACTCAGAACATCCAGGCAGGCAGGCACTGAAGCACAGCTTCCTGTTTCTCTCGGGTACACACCCTCT
This sequence comes from Scalopus aquaticus, assembly GCA_004024925.1. Classification (NCBI taxonomy): domain Eukaryota; kingdom Metazoa; phylum Chordata; class Mammalia; order Eulipotyphla; family Talpidae; genus Scalopus; species Scalopus aquaticus. The sequence goes on along the minus strand of PVIJ01020399.1, from coordinate 9,941 downwards.
TCAGCAAGGCCTGGCCTGCCTTATCTCTGGGCCTTCCACCTTGGAGGGGGAATCAGTGACCTGCATTGCTCACATGTTTACTAACATGCAAAATTTAACTATTATGAAATAATATTAATGCCTTTATAAACCTTTCCAGCATCATTCTGAATTAAAATTGAGCTAAAAAGTTCCAGTAAGGTAATGACCAAAGAAGAGACCTATTTTATTTGCCAGAAAATCCATTAACACTTCACAATCAGCTGTCAGTTTAAAGAAGTGCCTGGTCATCACGAGTTCTTTAGGATAATTTCCTTTAAAAAAAAATGCAGAAATCTAAAGGGAAGCAGTTCAGTTCTTTCCTCTCACCACTCTACTCTAAATCCTCTGTAGAAAGGAAATGACTTATTTTTCCCCATTAACTATTACTCAGAAATTCATAACCGAAAGGAAGATGATTTTCTGATTCTATAACCACCCATCCTGAATAATCCTGTCATGAAATGTGCCCCTCACTTTGTTCAACATTGTTTGCCTGAAGTGTCATAAGTACCTATGCAGCATAACTGATCTGAAATACTGACAAAGTTAGGAAGGAGGTTTTGGTTTTGGGGTGTGGGTGAGTGTTTGCAGGAGTGAGGTTAGAGGTTGTAGATAACATGACAGATAATATGGGGCAAGTCCTCTGTCAAACAGCTATACAAATGAAGTTAGTGCGATTGCAGTGAGTCTCTCACCTGATTCAAGGCCACTCAATACACACCACATCACAAACACAGGCAACACCACACCGGCAAGTTCTCAGCAAATAGTTTGACCTCATGAATCCAGTAATTTGTATCAGACACCTGCCCTACTAGAATACCCTCAAGTACAAGACTACAGAAAAATAGGTGTGAAACTCTTTAATAAGGATTAGAGAGCTATTAACATTTGCCTGTCTATCATAATCTATATTATAAATACAAAAATTAGAGTACCCCTCAAGAAAAGGGGGGTGTGGATCTTACAGTTAGGGGAGGTACATGGAGCCCCCTTGGACTAGCTACTAGGAGCTAGGGGCAGAGCTGAGTGGCCAGGTGGGCTTGGGAGTTCTTGCTTCCTCCAGCTGACTTTTCACCTTGGTACTGCTCAAAGGGTGAGAGACATGGTGGGGAAGTGACAATGGCAGCCATTTTCTTGATGTGGAATCTCCTTTTGTGCCAGCTTTTTGGAGGCTGCCTAATCCCTTCTTGCTATCCCTGCCAGAAGGTGCTTTAGATCTGTAGGAAATTTTTGGGCCTCAGTGGTCCCACTTCAGGCTGACCCTCTTTGGTGAGATACTTGTCCATGAAGCAACGGGTAACTCTGAAAGCTCTATTAGGAAATTGTTAGGAATATCATCTTTTCTCTAAGCACACAAACGCTATTTAGGTTCTATCACACTAAGAAGCTGCTTCCTTCATCTTTATGCAGTGTGGAGCTGAAGGGCACAACTTCAGCTTGGGGTCCTTGGGTACCACTCGGTCACATGCTAACATTAATACTTCATGACGCACAGCTGTTGGCACCTTCTTAGGGCTACCATTAGTCACCCTCATTCTACAATTCCCAATGGAAACAGACAACTTTTTTTAGAGATGCTATAAAAATATAATGTACACTTTTAAAACTGCAAGGAAAATACTAATTTTGTTGTTATACTACATTTAATTAGTAATGAAATGTGAAGAAAATCAGGTGACAGATGTCTCTTTCTGGTAGGATACATGAAAAACTGGTAATATTGGGTGCTTCAGGGAGACTTGGAGATGGGGCAAAAGGAAGCTTTCCTTTCGCATATACTTTGTACCTTCTGAACTTTGAACATCCTGCCGATTCAAAAACAAAAGAAAAAAATGTAGAAGATTTATATGCATTTGTGTAAGTCTGAGGATCTCAGTGAGATCTTAAACAGCAAAGTTTAAAGTTTCTAGTTATATAAGCAAACAGAATTAGTATTTCTCAAGTGTCTCATTTTCACATATTTGTGAAGATGTGAAACATAAATAAAAAAAACCCACTATGTCTTTAACTTTTTAGGCTCTATGTATCAAAACAGAATAAATTTCTGATGAATAAAATACAAACCAACTGTATTAACTACAAACACAGAAACCGCAACAGTAAATAGGACTTGTTTCTATAGAAAAATGTAAAAGTTTGATTTTTAACAGAACTTTAAAAAAAAGTAATGCAGTATACTGACGAAAAAGAGCGTGATAACTACTTAAGGTTAACAAGACAGGAAACACCCAACTTTGTAATCCTACAAAGTTGTAATCTGTACTTGATGAGTCTAAAGTTAAAAGAATGTGAACAGAAAAAAATCACCATGCTGTACAATAAACTGTAACATTTCTTGCCCTCCTACTTTAAAATGGCTATAGTGACAAACGAGAATTTCAGTAAATCAATGTTCACATTCTAATTTGACAAAAATTGGTAAGGACCATCCTCCATCCCACTTCCACTACAGTACAGTTGTGAACCTAATTACAACTTTACAGTCACTTCTGTCCAATCTGTTGGGTTCTCTTTGGACCTGTCCTTTTCTAATTATATATAACATAGTCATTTGTTGAATCTTAATGCTATCACTGTAGCTGATAATTTCTTCCTTAAGTTCAAGATCTTAATTGAAATGACCAAATACAAAGCTCTATGGAACATCACACAAGGTCTTTATTCTGCCAGACTAACATCTAACCTGTAATCAGCTCTAACTAGTAGTTTGCCATCTTTTGGAGGGTCATATACCTTTTGCAAATGTGGTGAAAAGTTAATGACGCTCAGAAAATGCATGTGAGCACAAAGTACTAAGGTATTGTTAGATTCCTTCAGAAGCCAACAGATAGACTTTACCTTAGGCCTTCCAGTTTTCATTTCTCTCTCCCTTCTCTGAAAATCTCTAACACATGGCGCCTTGCAATGGGCTAGACACAATTTCAGCAGAATTCCTTTAGTCTCCCCTTAACTTTTCTCAGGCCCCTAAGTGAGCTTTCTGCCACAAATCTTACCCTCTTCTAAACTACTATCTAATTTCAAAGTGCTCTTCTAAAATATAAGTTGGTAACTTACAAATCCTGCTAAAAAGCCCTTCAATGGCACCAGCTGAACCCTGCAACCATATCTCCACTGTAGTGAACTCCAGGGGGCTCCCAGGACAGACTTCACTTCTCATTGTCTGACATTTCCATATGCAGCTTCCTTGGACTGGAAGAAGGATCTCTGACAGGACCAGCATTGTAATCCCACCAGGTCTCGCAGCAAGGATTACTTCCTATGAGATTTTCCATGCCCTCTGAACCGACAATCCCTTTCTGTGTGCTTTCAGAACCACCTGTGCTTACTTCTGCCATCACACTCAGCCTCATTACAGGTGTTTTCTTACCCACCTCTCTCTTTGGAATAACAGTTCTCTGAGAGCAACATCATATCTAATTTATCACTGTATCGACATGGTCAGAAACATGGTAGACATCTGCAGTTACTGAATAAATAAGCTCTTTGGTTTGGCTGTTTAACTGATTTTGAGGGCCTAATTTCTTTACAACAGTGTAGGGTAAAAGAAAGTCAGCAGGTTTTTCCACCCTCCCATCAAGGACAGATCTCTGCAGGTCTACTCGTGTGCCTCAAGGCGCCACCTAGAGTAGCGTGTGGGTGTGCGTGAGTGGGCAGACCTGGGCCTGGAGAGACTGGGCTTATACGGGTGGCATCACAGAGGAAAAGAAACAGAAGGAGCAGAAGAGGCAGCAGAGAACAGAGCATGAAGCAGAGAGACCACTAAAGAATGCCAGAGAGCCCAGAAAGGTGAAGATTCGCGGGGGCGGGAGGCGCGGAGGCCCCAACGCCTCTCTATAAGAGACCATAAAAAAGCCACCTTTGACCCATCTGCACAGCTCCTTTGAGAACCTGCTCCTGTGTCTTCCTGCCTCAACAATTGGCATATTTGAGACTTAATTTCAGCCACAGATGAGATTTAGCCTCAGTATTGAAGCTTTTTTTTTGTTTTTGCATTTAACACTATTATCTAAATGAGATTTTTTAAAAGGGATATCTATTCTGCTGTTTTGGAAAAATTTACTAAAAACTCAAAAGCTTTTCATATTTGTACAGTTGAACAGTACAAATATAAACACTTTCCTTTTGGGATTAGAATAAGACAGGATAAAAAATTAATTTAGATTTTTACCTATACCTGTCATAATCCGGTTTTCAGCATACTTGCTCAAAATACAACCCCCCCCCCCCGCCCCAGCTACTGGAAGGTAAAGAAACCTAATTAAACACTAAACTCTTAAAATTGATTGTTAGTGTTAATTAAATGGTCAGTTCTTTATATAAAATTAAGACAGCTATAAACTGGCTTCGAAAGCAGAGGTAATTTGGCTTCATTAGCAGTAACTTTTTAATTAGGTATAAAAGCCTGCAAACTGGCAAGCAGTTGTAAAAATCCAGGTCATTAGTTACCTTGTGTGTCATATGTAGCAAAAGAATTTTGTATTTCACAACTCTGAACTTAATTCAATTAATACTTTTTTGATGTTAAATTTTGTCATGAATACTCATTTACGGGAGAAAAACAATACTAAAGCAAGGATACCCTTCCTCGCTATTTCCAACACATTTATATCCTAAAAATTTATTTTCCAGACATTTCACCTCCCTAAATGAAGCCTCTCACGAGTGTTCCAGGTCATTAATATAAAGGAAAAACTCCATGTTGAAGACAGAACTGCTGCAGAAGAATTTAAACTGTAAAATGTCACATTTGGCAACTTGCTGTGGTTGGTACATAAGCACACAAGAAGTCATTTAACTACCATAGTTCTCTATTTTTTTCATTTGGAAACGAGTGGCCATTTCAGGTACTCTCAATGGCTTCCCCTCCAGCTTAAAAAGACTTGATTTTAGGAAAGAACAGGAAGAGGATGATGTGCCAACACTGACTAGAACCGCCCACATAGCAAACTTCACCTCTTAATCATTGAGTTAGTCAGAAATTCCACTCCTGGATAAAATAGCTACACATGGTGAGAATTTATACATTCAGCAAACATTTCTGAAGGCTAAGCAGGCCTCAGAGTACAGAGGCAGAAAAAAAGAGTCTCTAACCGCCTAGATGCTACTCCCCTATTTTTTTTTTTTTTTGTGGCCAGAAAAACTGCTCTAAGAGTTACATAGGATATAAAATACAACAAAAAGGATACTGATTATTGTAGTTCCACACATACCTGTTGCTAAATGACACAAAATCTATGGAATACTGAGGTCACAGGGAAGGAATAAGGAAATGCATGTTTGTAGAATTGCACTTTTGCTCCATGAGGACAAATTACAATGTATCTCATTTGATACAGTAAACATATTTTTTGAAAACTGCATATAAAACTTAAACAACTGTAAAGAGAATAATTTTCAATTCTCTAAATGATGCTACTTTAAAAAGGAATTCTAGTAGTAATATATTCACAAATGAGTCTTTCTGTGAATCCAGATTTTCATGTAATTTGGCTTAAAATGTTTCTAAATGCTTTTTATATAACATTAGTATAAATAAGTTTCTACTCATTCTATCTGTTCACCTTAGAGCATCTCCATCAGCTGAGAGTATTTCTAAACTAAGCCATCATTAAAAAAAAAATTCAATAGGAAGTATCTGCATGTGAAAGGAGAAAATAAATAGCTATTTTCACATTCTAAGCCAGGCAAAGTCACAAATCAGTAATTCTGATCTTCTGAGGACCCACAAGAACAAACATCCTTCTCCCTGCACTGGAAGGTAAGAGGTGTGTCCTAAACAACCACAATTTCTGCCCCACAACTTACGGGCTTCATGACTATAGTTAGTATTGTCAACACATCAACTTTCATTTCAAAACTACTTCCACCAGGTTATCAAAATCTTTCTTAGTTACTATGTAAAGTCTATTTTTTTTTAATTATAATCTTAATGACAATGACATTTTTTAAAAAGTTGTATTGCCTCAATGCTGATATCAATATTATCCCTTCATTTACAGTTGTGAGTTTGGTCTCCCCCAAAAGGTCAGATAGGTTTTCATCAATGTGCCCAGTGCAGGCGTCCTGTCATCTAAGTATGGGAAGTGGAAGGCATCAGAGGGCCCATGAGCCTTCGGAGGTTTATTACCATCACTTGAAAAGTGTGGAATGGAATACATGGAGTGCAGAGAGGACCCTGAGGCTGAAAAGAAGTTTCTCTCCTTGTTCAAGTCCTTTTCCTAATCAAAGAAGTCACTATTCCTCCTTATATGATCTGGAAGAATGTTGTTGGGAGTATTTATTCGCTTGTATATTTATCAGTGACAGTGTTCTGAGAATCTTATCTTTTATAGAGAGTGAGGATGAGGTAATACCCTCCATGTCTATCACAATCTCCCCCTCACTGTCCTTGATGCCTCAGGTCCCTAAACATAGAATAAATCTCTCCAGTTCATTCCACCATTTTTTCTGATGTACACAAGCTGTATATTCTCCATATGTATATTATTGAGTTTTCCTTTGCTAACCCATCTGATGCTATTTTGAGTACTCACCCAGTCTGAGAAGAACCCAGAGTGGTATAGGTTCCTTTGCTCCCAGAGACTGTTATTTTTTCTCCCCGGTGCAGATAAAAGTTTAATTTAATGATAAGAATAGTATTTAAAAATTAAAAGGCTCTAAAGGCATCAATATTTTAATGAGGACAATATTTTTTGCATAGTTTCATTGTTTCAGGGAGACTGGTGAAGACTGACTACAACAATGTAGACAATTTTTTTGTATGAAAAGGTATCAATGATATAAAAGAAGACTACAGGACACTATACACTGGAAAGACTACATATGTATGTACCACGTATGTGTATGCACATACACCATGAAGGATGGCAGAGAACATGCCAAATCCTGATGGGCAGTATTTGAGAGGATGTGAAATTATGTTTTGAATTACCTTTATTTTCTAATGTAGGTCTACGATATACATTGAAATACTTAAAATAAATGAAGAGAGCAAAAATTAAAATTGAATCCATCTTCCAAGGGCTTTGCAATCTACTCAGATGATAACACCTCATGAAGCCTCAGTGTGTGTGACTGACGGGCATGTCACAGGGACACTGGGACTCCAGAGTGCAGACCGTCCAGGCCAGGACCCCAGCTTTCAAGTCAGTAAGAAAAAAATGGAAGTAATGTATAGTGTCTGTTGTTGCCCAAATGAGGGGCCAGCTGAAGTTCTCACAAGGAAGGGGAAGGGGACTGAGACAGACCACGTTACAACAGGACTGCAGGGAGGCGCATTAACCAGGTACATATAAGAGCACCCTGCACCCATCCCCACTGCAAACACCTGCTCACATATGGCAGGCTCAGCTCTAAGCAGCAGAGACCCAGGGTTCTCGTGGAACTTTTAGTCTAGCACTAACCATATAATTGCAGACACACACATACTAAAAAAACAGGTCAAGTAATAGAACTGGGTGCTATGGGGCCAGCCTGAGGGGAAGGTTGGGAGGTGAAATGAGACCAGAGTGACAGGCAGTGGCATGTTTCAAAGGGCCTTTGTGTTTTGTTCTTTGCAATTGAGATTACAGGAAGGAACAAAGAAATATGTTTGCAGGAGGACAGCACTTTTGCTTCAGGAGGGTAAATTATAATGTATCTATTTGATATAATAAACATGTCTTTTGAAAACTCCATATGAACTTGTAAATCAATGTTAACATGTATGCCTTACTATGTATTTTAGGAGCACAGGTTCATACCTCTTCAAATTTTTTATTCTAAGAGACCCACTGTTAAACAGGGTGAGCAAATTTGTTTTACAAAGACTACTCTTTACTGCTGCATCTGGGTAGAATGGATTTAAGGGCCTAGTGGAGGTGAGGATGCAGTTAAGACCCTGTGAAGCAGTCAAGTGACTGGTGACAATGAAAACAGAGAAAACTGGCGTGAGAGGTATTCAGGAAGTAAACTGGGGTTGGGAGTGAGGATAGACCAGACACAGAAGGGAGGAAGTAAGCAGTAAGCATCCAGTTAACATTTCCCACCCACATTCTTTCACTAATACAAATCAGACATGATGAAGCAAGTTGTTTTAATTTTTACTAGTTTTAAATTTGCCATCCCAAAATATATCTTTGACGAAAGGTTGGTTTCATGGGAGGGATTTTGATACCTGGGTTGCTTTTGAAAGACATTTATCCTTAAAAAAAATTTTTTAGACTTATTTTACATATATATATATTAACATCATTTTTCATTTTTGTACACTGTGTATTTGTATGCTTTCTCCTTTGAGGTGTATTCCCCGTAAAATCCCCACCACCAATTCACCTGTGAATCATCACCATAGTTCCTTGTGTTCTTCTCTCCCCCCGTAATGGTTCCTCTTCCTCCCCCTCCCTTGCAGAATGTCTCTGATTTATGGTTGCCTAATTTTGCTTTTTTAAAATATATATATTTATATTTTCAAATATATTTATTTCCTAACCCCTTATTTGGTTCCCTATTCATCCTGTATTTTTCTTTTTCCTTCTGGCTTATTTCACTGAGCATAATCTCTTCCAGCTCCAAACATGTTGCTGTGGATGGCATGAGTTATCTTTTTTGATTGCTGAATAGTATTCCATTGTGTATATGTACCACATATTCTCGATCCAGTCATCTGTTTTTGGACATCTGGGTTGTTTCCATATCTTACCTACTGTAAATAGTGTTGCAATAAACATTTAAGGGTGCAGGTGTCCTTTTGAATTAATGTTTTGTGTCCTCTGGGTAGATCCCTAGAAATGGAATCTCTGGGTCATATGGTAGCTCCATTTTTAATAGTTTGAGGAACCTCTACACAGCTTTCCATAGTGGTTGGGCCAGCTTACATTCCCACCAGCAGTGTAGTAGAGTTCTTTTTTCACCATATCCTTGCCAACATTTGTTGTTTCCTGTTTTTTGAACATGTACCATTCTCACTGGTGTAAGGTAGTATCTTATTGTGGTTTTGATGTGCATTTCCCTGATTATAAGTGATGTTAAAACATTTTTTCATATGCCTGTTGGCCATTTGCATTTCCTCTTTGGAGAAGTATCCTTTTAGCCTCTCTGCCCATTTTTTGATTGGATTGTTTGCTTTGTTATTGTTGAGATGTGTGAGCTCTTTGTAGATCTTTGTGATTAGTCCCTTACCAGTTGTATTGTGTACAAAATTTTTCTCCCAATCAGTAGGGTGTCTCTTTGTTTTGGTTAGTGTCTCTTTTGCTGTATAGAAGCTTTTAGTTTGATGTAATCCCCAGCTGTTTAGCTTTTCCTTTCCTTTCTTTGCTTTGGGGAATGTGTCTTTAAAGATGTTACTGAGCTGTACGTCGTGTAGTGTTTTGCCTGTATTTTCGTCTATATATTTTATGGTTTCAGATCTTACATTCAGGTCTTTTATCCATTTTGAGTTGGGTTTTGTACATGGCCATTTTGAGTTGGGTTTTGTACATGGAGTGAAGTAGTAATCTAACTTCATTCTTTTGCAAGCAGCAATCCAGTTTTCCCAGCACCATTTATTGAACAAAAACTGTCCTTGTTCCATTGCATATTCTTTTCTCCTTTGTCAAAGATTAGTTGTCCAGAAATATGTGGACAAATAATGTTTTCTGTTTGATTCCATTGGTCTGTGTCTGTTTTTGTTCCAGTACCATAGTTTTTAAATTATTATGGCTTTGCAACAACCCAGTCAAAAAATGGGCAGAAGAGCTCAAAAGGCACTTCTCCAAAGAAGAAAAGCAAATGGCCAACAGATACATGAAAAAATGCTCAACATCACTTATAATCAAGGAAATGCAAATCAAAACCACTATGAGATACCACTTCACACCTGAGAGGATGGCACACATTAAAAATACAGGCAACAACAAATGCTGGAAAGGATGTGGAGAAAAAGGAACTCTTCTACACTG